>LGUA01000406.1:0-18153 GCA_001660665.1 Emergomyces africanus
TGTGATATATGCTTCTTTGTGCACTGATTTTCAAGCGGTCTTGGGGTGATGTGACGTGATATGGGATGAATAAATATAGGAGCTTATATAAATACCCAAATAATTATAAGTTATACATGATGTTCCCCCGCATATGGGAAATAGATGTGGGGAACTTAAAATATCGCGAGAAATCCGCTTCATTACTCGGGTAAACATTCGTGATTCTTGCCGAAGCGTGAAACCACAGTATTCCGTCGGCAGGGAGGAATAGAAATACTTACGTAGATGTAAATAATGTGCGGTTGACAATATACAACACATTAATGCTGCTGTGTAATTCACCAAGCCTATTTTCCAGTATTATTAAACATCTTACATCCCCAATTGACATCTTTCATCGGAAGATAGTATTCAAATTCTTGATATCCTTTCTCTCTTTGATTTGACTCTTGTGTTAAAATATTTGGTTGATCTCTTTTTGATGACATAATCATCCTCTGACCGAAAAATAAAAAATAAAATATAAAATAAAATAAAAAATAAAAACAAAAAAAACATCGAACCAGAAGCAAGAAACATCCAATTATAGAAGAGAACAACAACAAAAAGAAAGGAGAATTCAAGCATCAAAGCCACTCCGACTCTATATATATTCCCCGTCGAAGGATCTTAAGAATTCGGGCTATCTGAGTCTCTCCCATTACCTTCCTCTCGTTCTATTTCACTTTTGCATTTCTTCCAATAGACCTCTTGTTATGGCTCCCAGAAAAACAGCTGCCAGGGCCGCTGGTGCTCCCCCCAAGACTACCACCAAGGCCCAAAAAACCAAAAAAACCGCGCCAGAACCCGCGACGAGGTCATCCACAGAGGCCGCTGCAGCTCCAAAAGCTAAGCCAGGTCACAGACCTAGCTCCAAAAAGGCAAGCCCTATTGAACAAGCAGAAAATGTCCAGGTGAACGGCATGTCGCCTGCTGCCGACAACGAACACAACGAAATAGATTGGAAAGTTGATGCGCCCAAGAAGCGCAAAGCAATTGCCGATGAGGTTGCGACCCGTGAGCCCAAGAAGGCTCGAGTCGCCAAGGCACCTGTCGTCAAGCCCAAGGTCGTAATCAATCACGCCCCTACACAGCGATTAAACGTGTACGTGTGTGGTGAAGGTAGCTCCGGAGAACTCGGCCTTGGTGCCGCGAAGAACGTTGTTGACGTGAAACGCCCTCGTCTCAACCCGCATCTCCTCGCGGACAAGGTTGGTGTCGTCCAGATTGCTACGGGTGGCATGCATTGCGTTGCTCTCACGCATGATAATAAAATCTTGACCTGGGGAGTCAATGATCAGGGCGCGTTGGGTCGCGACACCACTTGGGATGGGGTTTACAAGGACATCAAAGAAGGTGGCGAGAGCGATTCGGACTCGGATTCTGACGACGAGAGTGGGCTGAACCCGCGCGAATCAACTCCGGCTGCCGTTCCGTCAGACTCCTTCCCTGAAGATACTATTTTTGTTCAGGTTGCTGCAAGCGACAGTGCAAGTTTTGCGCTCACTGATGTTGGATCGGTTTACGGCTGGGGTACATTTAGAGTAAGCCCCAATTTTTCATTCTATTTATATTATTTTATACGTTATTTTTGTTTCAATTTTCTCTCGTCCCTCTCTCTTCTTCCCCCCTTTCTTTTCTAAAAATTAACTAACCTAACAAAATGTTTAAATTTAGAGCAACGACGGCATCCTGGGCTTTGACGGGCAAACCAAAGTGCAAAGAACCCCAATACTCCTCCCAACCCTTAAGAAAATCAAAGCTATCACCTGTGGCGCCAACCATGTCCTCGCCCTCAATGACAAAGGCTCTGTTTTCGCCTGGGGTTCCGGTCAACAGAACCAACTAGGCCGCCGTATCATTGAACGCACAAAAATCAATGGCCTACAGCCCCGGGAATTCGGCCTGCCCAAGAACATGATCGGCTTAGGCTGCGGTTCCTACCACTCTTTCGCCATCCACAAATCTGGCAAGGTCTACGCGTGGGGCCTCAACAGCTTTGGTGAGACAGGCATCAGCGAAGGCGCGGGCGAGAGCGAAGCGGCCATCCTCCACCCTGCCGTCGTCCAGTCCCTGGCCGACAAAGACGTCATCCAAGTCTGTGGTGGGACGCACCATTCCCTCGCCCTCACCTCCAAGGGTGAATGTCTTGCCTTTGGTCGTCTTGACGGCTTCCAGACCGGTTTGAAAATTGACTCTTTGCCCGAATCATCGATCATTCGTGATGATAGAAATAAACCCCGTATTCTTATTACGCCAACTCCTATTCCCGGTATTGACGCGTGCCATATTGGTAGTGGAAGTGAGCATTCGATTGCCATCGACAAAGATGGGCGTGCGTGGTCATGGGGCTTCTCGGCAAACTATCAGACAGGGCAAGGGACTGATAACGATATTGAAGTTGCGTCCATCGTGGACAACACGGCTGTGCGCGGTAAGCGTTTGAATTGGGCAGATGCTGGTGGGCAGTATTCAGTCTTCACAGAGATTGCTTCAGCCAATGCAAATTCTTGAATCTTTTGATAAATGTTGTGACATTTAGAATTTGTTTGCTGGTTTGCTGTTTTACTGTTTTAATGTTTTGCGTCGGGTTTTTTAATTTTTTAATTTTTTAATTTTTTTTTGTATTCCGGGTTTTCCTTGATTTTACTATTTGCATGGAATAGTTTGGGGCCTTTGGTTAGATTTATATGCTTTCAGTTAAATCTTGCATAGATCTCCAATTTGTTGAAGTTTGAGATATATTTTTGAAACACACGTTTATCCAGATCTGGTTCTCCCAGTTTCAGTGCCTCAGTGGCGTTTTGTGTTCTTATTTTGACACTGTTCTAGCATAATTTTATCGTAATTTTGAATATTCTCTTTATAGAAACATCAAAAAGATCAGGGTGAAGGAAGAAAATGACGACGCAAAAAACGAAAAAACTTGGCAAGTTCATATCATTATACTCCGTAGTCATCCAAGCCTTCATTAGGGATTTAATTTGTTCCCTCAGCTAAAATTTACAGTGTCCTAAAAGTCATAATCATCCATCGCATCCAAATCATCGAACGCGCCATCGTGTGGTGGTGGCCCCGAACTTGAGCCCTTTGGCATGGTGGCGGCGGCGTTAGGCTCCGGATATGATAGATGACCACGCTCCTGCTCAGCTAAAAGAGCTTCGAGCTCATCGTCTTCGGGTGTGTTTTCAACATTTCGTGCCGGCACATTCGCATTAGCGTGAGCATCAGTATTGCGATCTTGCCGGAAAAAAAGGTCATCATCGCTATCAGCATTGTTGGTGAAGGTGTGTTCTGCCATCTTTTCCCTCCCTCCCCCGCCTCCGAAAATGGACGGTACTTGATTTCCCGTGGAATCATTAACGTCATCGTGGCTGTCCCGGGATGGTGATATTCTTGAGACATGTTGGATGATATTTGTGATCGTAGCGGGAAATAATTCATCGGCTCTTGAGTCTTGCCCCGTCCCGTTATAAGTGGCCTTTGCAGCATTCGCGGCTGGCAGCTGGGTTGTTGTGATGCTGCTTTCTTCTTCATCTCTATCTGCAGCACATATTCTTGGTTTGCATTCGTCAATCCACTCTTTTCGCATGATTTGGATCCGCTTCGAGTGGCCTAGTTTTTCAATCATCGCGAGGCCGTCTGCGAATTTCGCTCTGGGGTAGAGATCATCCAGCCAGAGTTGGTAGAAGTTGAGAAGGCGCATAGCGTCAGAGTACTGGGGAAGCAAAAAATATATATCAATGATGTGAGAAGAACATATGCCAACCAATCTCGAGGAGGGTTGGCTGTAGAAATTGCGGGTTATTACCTCGTGGCCCTTTCCCTTGAACTTAAGCTTCGTTTTCGCCTTTTTGCGCAGCTTTGGGATTCCGGCTGGTGATAACAATCTAGAGAAGGTCGTACTCAGTAAAGTGGACTGCATAAACTTTCGCAAACACTTTTTTTTATCTTTACCTTGCTTCGTCTAGTTTCGCAACTGGCCGTCTCGCTGGCGCAACCTTGATCTCTTCATCGAGACCGAGGTTCGCGCCCCCGTTGGAATCTGCTGGTGCATTATTTCCTTTTGATGTTGGATTTGTCGTGACTTCATTTTGGCTCACTTCTGTTTCTCTGAGGATTTCATCAAGGCCGGCATCGTAATCGAATAGGTCATCGATTGCAGGCGGTGTTTGGTTTCGACCCGAGTCGGCGCTACATCTTCGAATTTCCATATTTATTTGGTTTTGGTATTTCACCGAAGTGAGGGGTGTTGAAATAGGTTAACATAAAAATTTCAATGGGACAAGGAGGGTAGTTAAATACCCAGGCTTGGAATATAGCAGCTGGCAACCTAAAGGTTGAAGAAGTTTCTCCAAATATCAATCTTGATGACGCGACTTAGACGCGTATGTGACGCCGAATCACATGACTACTTGAGTTGACCATCACGTGCTCAGCATCCCGGTCCGAGCTCCAGTGAACGTTGATCCGATGTTACAACAATAAATTAAGCAACATCAACCGTTCACTATCCCGTCTATACACCAGGGCAATCTTCGTCATGGCTACTGATCATAGGCGGCCTATTGTTCCGCCAAGGGTTCTCAAGACTGACTATCCCGTATGTGTTTTATTTTTGACCTTCTCCTTCCCTGCCTCCTGTGTTGCGCAAGTGGTTAACTCACATGGTTTTGGCAATTTCAGGTGATTGATACGGATCCGTACGCTCGCCCCAATCCCAGAGCAATTGTAGATAAGCAGTACATCTAACGTTGATCGCAGACATGTTAAACGAGTTTTCGGATATGCGCGGCCATCCGATTATGCTATTGGAGCTGGTGTCGGTTCAATGTCCCCGGCATTATTTTGGATGATGGAACGAATGCACCCGGCCAATGCCAGTCCGGGTACCTTTGGCAAAGCTATGCGATTAGCGACGGCAATTGGCTTCTTTGGTGGCTTATTCACCGTATACAACACATCATGTAGTATGTTGACGTTTTCTTCCACCGTGATTTACCAGGGCGTCTAGAAATTCCAATGTTAACCACTCCCTTTTTTACCACACTACAGAACGCTTTTACGGCTTTACGGAAAATTCACGAGAGGTCGAGATGGATATGCGTGAGATGGTTGACAAGGTTAAGAGGGGAGAACCTTTGTACGGAGTATCTTCGCTCTCACCATACATGCAAGGTGTCGCCGCACGGAATTCGCGATATTCCTCTCTTATGATCCATGTCATTCCTTGGTTCAATTTTGTGAATCATGACCAGGTATTGATTATTCTTGCTATTATAACACTTCGTTAATTTTGTTCAGACCCTATCTAACTTTTTACTCATTGACAGCACGGCGTGGACACTGCGAAGTACTACCAACAGGCTGAGCGAGAGCTAGAAGCAGAACGTCAAAAGGCGGCGTCATCATCGTAATATTCTATTTCAAGCTATTCGTTATCCAATAGGATTTTTTCAAATCAATTCCCTGTTTTTCCTTGCCTTTGGTGTTTTTTTTTTTCCTTTTCAAAAGGATTTAAAAGAAAAAAATTGTATATATCTACGAGCGGTTTGAAGTTCTCAAAATTTCACATTCCTTTTTAAGGAAGAAGAGAGCAGCAAGATACCGGTCTCACAGGCTGGGTGGTTGAAAAAGTTTTATGGGAAGGATAGCATCTTTGCGAATTCCATCCCAGCTATCTCAACTTCGCCAAAATCGTCCCTCAGTTCCCGGTCCTTCTTTGGCTTAGGGTTGGGTGCTACGTTGAAAGGTCAGCCTGAAGAAAAAGAAAAAAGACCATACAAAATAAATTTATGTCGTTGAATATTGACTTCTACGTACCTCTTTCATTCTCTTGAATATAAAACCGGCGTAATAACATGATTGCCTCTTTCCGGAACAGTCCTCCCGTGAGTGGATACGGTGGATCGATTCCTGGGCTATCAGAAATAATTCCTTTTAGTTAAAGTTCCTGAAGGCTGTGTGTGTGACAGGTGAACAGCAAGCGATAATTTACTTACTCCGAGTGCAAATTTAGGACTCCTCCAGTCCCTCCAAACCGTTCATTCGCACAACCGAAATAAACATGCCTGATCTGGTATTGTCTCAACGCGGATGCGCACATTATGCAAGGCTCAACAGTAACGTAGAGGTCAGTTTGACGAAATATACTGCGTGGATGTTTTTGCAACACTTCTTCAATGGCTACGAATTCTGCGTGTCTCGTTCCCTTTTTGGTTGATCGAGTCAGTAGATACATGTGTACATATATAGGTTGCTGTCACTTAAATTGCAGATTGAATAGCTATCAGGAAACCTACGTTCATAGATTTATTCGTGTCATTCATACCAGATCCAATGATTTCGTCATTATGGACCAGTACGCAACCTACTGGTGTCTCACCACTTGCAAGAGCTTCTTCTCCCTTTTCTGAATTAGCTCATAGAAAAATATTCGACTGGGAACTTTTATTACCATGTCAAGGGCTCTCTTCATAAAATATTCATGCTTTTGGGTATCATCAGCAAACTGTATGATAGGATGATTCTGTTCCATCAAGTCAGACCGACCCCGCTAGTTATCGTTAATCGAAATACTGCAGAGTTGAGATGCGCAAGGAAAATATATCAATCGTAATTTTGATACGGTGGACAACCAGAGCACATGAGAAACTCCAAACCAGAAGGTTATTCATGCCAGCAACTAGAATACGCAGACCTATCGGTTATATATTTTTCTCATACAAAAAAAAACCTATTTTGTTAAAAATCAAATTTTATGATTCTTTATCAACATATTGGAAAATGATTTATTTTGTAATGTAAGTATATATTTAATAATAGAGAATATTGTCATACGATAATATTTTATTATATTATTATATTACTTTTATGTGTTTCAGATAAATACATGGTGCATTACCATGTTGGTTACTAGTTAATTACATAACCACCTACGTAGCCCTGTCATGGAATAATATCAACAGAGCATTATGCAAAAGAAACTGAAGACGCAAGACGTAAGGCTGTGCCATTCAGATGTTTGGATGTATACAAACCCTTATAATTGTAGTTGAAGTCCTATCACAGTCCCCCGTGCAGACTCCAGTTATCCGAACGGATCATTATCTCCCGATGGCTAAAGGATTTTAAATGGCAGGAAATAAGGCAAGTGGGCTTCAATGCCCTGCGGGCGCTGAGCCAGCTTCTTCTATTTTAGCTGCCCATCTTGCACCTCATCTGTCTCCTGGCCCAAATCAGAGACATGCTATTAGCCGGGAAACTTTCTCCCAACTTCGCCAGGAGATTTTGGGTCAAAATGAAGGAGGACAATCGAGCCTGGAAGACAATATCACCGACATTCACAAAATGATATGTGTGGTGATAAAAGCTGGCCTCCGACCGGCTTTCAAAGCCCGATTTTTGGGGGAAGAAATGGAGGGCCAGATCTTAGACTGTCTTGATATCATTCGTTTGGCAGTGTACAGATCTCCTCAGGTTCTCCATGAAATATCTGACCCTGAAATCCTAGGGAAAAACAACACCTGTGCGCCTTTGTTTGCCTGGCTTATTCGTGAGCTTTTCTCTCTTCTCTTTGTATGGGATCCATACTCTATAAAAGAAAAGATTTACAGCCTTCTATCCACTATCTATGTTTCCCAACTCAAGGGACTCCAGGTGTGGCATTCGTCACTGTCAGTGCATGCACTGATCCAAGCTTGCGTTGGCGGTAATTGCCCCATAAAACCCTATGATATCAAGAACCAGAATTTGACATAATCGCCGCAGATATAGTTTATTCTCTGGAAACCATTGGCTCTTCAGAGTTGGCGGAGAATATCACGTTGTACTTCCCGGGTCCATCAGGCATCCTGTCGACATGTCTTGACAAATTGTCTCTCCCACGCTCATTGTTTACCACTAGGATTAAGTTAGGAGCTCCTGGAGACGTTTCCAGGACTTGCCTGCAACTTTTCGAGGCTGTCTCCTGCCCTCCCTTTCATATTACCCTACCAGTATCTGAAGCAGCTAACCTTCGTCGGGTGGTTACTTGGGTGCTCCACTGTCAGCAAAAGCTATGGACGGTTATGTTCGGACGGTTTGAAGCGGCCAAGTCTGCGGAGGTAGAACAGCTGTTGATTAGTCTGCTTGATTTTGTCACGCTGTCGCGCAAGTTATTCTCACACACCTTGAAATTGTCAAAAGGGTTACCACTGGACCAACAAGCGAAGCATGTATGGCTACAATGTGGAGTCGATTTGCTGAACTCCGCCAAACTTCAACAAAATGCTGATGTCCAACAAGCGCTAAGCCAACTGCTAAGCGATGCTATACGACTTTCTTATACTTCCCCTGAAGTTGGATGTTTTATCGAGGATCACTTCTTCGAGCTCCTACTTAATTTCCGGAAGGACGAAACAGGGTTTAGGAATTTACATCAGTCATTTCAGGTGAGAGCTGTTTTATACCCGGACGCGCATATCTTCTATAGCGCTAAATGAAATTTACAGATGGTCATTATCAGGATCCTGAATCGAGAATACGGCGTCCCCAACGATGCGGCTGACCCACAATTACTCGCCCTTCCAAGTTCCACGACTCAAGACCATAATTCAATGATTGTTTCCGCCACTAAATCTCCAAATCGGCTTATTCTCGAAGATAATAGCCTTCTTGAGAGCGATCGAGCACGAAAAAGACCCCGGCTTTCCAACGCGGAGGAAGAAACACCTATCTCAGACCTTGTTCAAACTGTTACAACCACGGTATACCATATGCTCGGTTCTCATCCGATGACCGGTACGGACGGGTTAAGCCAAATCGTCCTGTAAGTTTTTTTATCTCGAAGTGTAGGCTGGTTGAGAGTGCTAATATTTCGTAGAAATTCTTTGCCTACGCTATCGCAGGATGACCAATGTGAGGTTTTAGCTAAGCTTGGACGGATTGCTTGTGCTGTCGCGGGAAGTTTAGTGATGGAGCAGCCCAGCAATGTCGCTGGGCCACAATTCAGATGTCTGATGTGCGATTGCATTTTACCAAAACTCCACCACAATCAAACTCAGGAGAGCCCACATTTCGGCGAAATATGTAAAATTATGATTGAGATCATACCTCTTCTCCAAGGGACTCGAAAACCTCGAATTGCTGCTATGTTTGCGATCAGGAATATCGTAATGCATGACCCTCAAAGCGAAAACGTCACGCTACAGTCATCTCCTCTGGGTGAATGGTGCCTTCAATCTTTCCGCAGCTCCCTGAGGGAGCTCAGGATCGCCGCAGGGTCAGTTGTCTCTCAACAAACAGACCTGACATATAAGCTGACATTCGATAAATAGGCGAACATTACCTGCGTTTCTGCGGACAAGCCTTAGCTCAGATATCCGCCGAGCTAATTTCGTCATGGCTTTGGAATATTTGCAAAATGTTCTCGAAATAGCTGACATGCCAGTTCAAGAAACCTCCATTATGGCTTTGAGTCGTGTAGCAGAGTAAGTTTTTTCATACTATGGCATGTATCAAGCAGGGCTGACAGCAAAAGGGTTTCTGGTGATGAGGAAATGAACATCATTCTTCTCCGCCTTTTTGAATATCTAGGCAATACGAATCCCTTTATCAGTGGGATTGCTTATACCGCAGTAGGTCTTCGGTTTTTGCTCTATTGCCGATTTTCATTGCCATCCACTGACTGGTGTTAGCTCTCCAAGCTTGCCCAACATGTAGGGGTTACTCCAGGTGCTCTGTGTAGGCCATTTTGGCGGACACTCTCTGTTGTCATCGTAAAAAACATCCAAAGTCGCCCACAGATGGCTGATCAGCTGTGTGACTTGCTTGGTATGAAGGTGGATAATTTCTTGAGGCTAACTGAGGTCCATGTTCTCCCCTACCTTGTTTTGATGAGAAAACACGATATTATAGCACGCATCGGGGCCACTTATGATGAGAAACAATCTCCTTACCAGCTCTGCACGAGGAAAAATAATCTTGCGTCTATTCTCACATTGTTATTGACTCAACCGTCAAACGATCACAATGCGATGATTTTATCTATATTTAACGAGATGTCGCCTGAATTCCGGGTCCATGATTTGGCAGGATGGGTTCGAGCGGAACCAATTCTTATCGCCGTTGAGCTTCTCAAAGGATTGGGAGATTCAACCAGAGCCGAAAGATCCAAGGTATGATAGAAAACAGAATGCCTCTCAACTTGCAAAAGTGCTCACGTCACAACTTATATAGTATTACAAAGCGCTCAAGCTCCTTGCATCCCTCACACCGCGAAAACCAGAGCAAGGAACTGATGCTGTAAGAGGGAAAGAGTTGGTTGCGAATTTTATTGAAGAGCATGTTCTAGGGATTATTACTGAGTTCGCGCATGTCGTTAACGATTTCCAAATCCGGCAGCCTATAGTGGAGAAGAGGAGGAATATCATCGCAATTGGAGAGATGGTAAAGATAGCGAAAAGCAATATTACTATTGCTTTACCACAGGTTCGTATTCTGGATCCACCCATAAAATTGGATGGGATAATTTAGCTCATTCTGGGCAGATTTGTGCTTGCTTGCGATCAGCATTAGACACGCCAGAGCTTTGTGATCAGGCTTTCGCCTCGTGGAGTATCATCATGACTTCTCTTGACGAAGTCGAGATTGAGCCTCTAATCGACCAGACCCTTTGTATCATCATCAAAAATTGGGATGCTTTCCAGCCAGAGAGTAGACAACGAGCATTCAACCTTGTCGGTCACATTTTGACGGAGCATAGGGCTGTTGTGGAAAATGCATTCGACACCATGCCTTCTTTATCGTCTATACCTTCCATGGCAGAATACGAGCAAGAGATCCAGAACTTGAAGGAATGTATGGACCTTCAAACCCGATTCAAGACATTCTGTCGACGATGCCAAAATGAGAATCAAGTGGTTGTTGAGCAGGCACTAAAGGAGCTTAACCAGGAACTGCTCAAAAACGAAGAATTCATTCACCGGGTCATCACCAACGAACAGCCAGAGAGTATTATTGCTCAGTTGACTCGTTCATTGTTGGATTGTGGCTCAAAATTTAATCCCACTTCTCCAGCGATAATGACCCTCTCTGCAAAGTGTTTAGGCCACATTGGATGCATGGACCCGAATCGAATAGAATCAGTCAAAGAAAAGAAAGACATCCTCGTTTTGTCTAATTTTGATAATTTTGAGGAAACTTTAGATTTCATCTTATTTTTCCTCCAGCATGTTCTGGTCGAAGCCTTCTTGTCAGCCTCGAATACAAGAGCTCAGGGCTTTCTTGCTTACGCTATGCAGTCTTTACTCAAGCTCTGTAACCTAGATTTGGTCATGCTACCTCGTTCTCAAGACAGCCAAGCAAATGAATATTATCGACGGTGGCTATCATTGCCAGAATATGTGAGAAACACTTTAACTCCGTTTCTGAGTTCGAAATATACTGTTACTATTGGAGCCATTAGCACGAGCTGCAGTTACCCATTATTTTCGTCGAAATTAAGCCATCCTGAGTGGCTCCGAACATTTACCCTTGACATGCTACAAAAGGGGAAAGACGAAAATGTGGTTATAATTTTCAGCGTCAGCAGCAGAATCATCCGAAGTCAAGACATTTCTATCGCCGCCTTTCTCCTCCCGTTTGCGGCTCTCAACCTTGCGCTCAGTGGTGATCAGAGCCAAAGGGATGATTTGAAAAAGGAGTTGCTGAATGTGCTTCAGCACCCACTCCCAGAAGATAACCATCAAATTCGAGAAAACATAATTTTATGTAGCGAGGTATCCAGTCACTGCTCACTCATTCTAAACAACAAGAATTACACTGACAATGAAGCTGTGACAGAGCGTTTTTTCCGTGCTCGATTATCTATCTCGATGGCTCCAAGGGAAAAAAAGGAATATACTAGTGTCACCGCACCAAATGCACATAACCATCGCACACCCCGAGATCCAGTTCTTAATTCATGGGCATCGCGAATAAAACTTGTTGAGGAGCTTCTCTCCTGTGTACCGGCTGAGATCATTTCCAAACGGGCTGTCGAGTGCAAGTCCTTTTCAAGAGCACTTTTCCATTGGGAACAGTACATACAGCAACAGCAGCAACAGCAGCGGGATGACAAAAAAGCAGTTTCCCTTGAACCTCTTTATCAGAGGCTGCAGGAAATATATACGCAAATCGACGAACCGGACGGCATAGAGGGGATATCCGCTCATCTTCACGTCCTTAATATTGACCAGCAGATACTTGAGCATCGCAAAGCTGGTCGTTGGGTGGCCGCCCAGAGTTGGTATGAATTGCAACTTAAAACGGACCCGACAAATGGCTATGCCCAGGAAAATTTATTGACATGCCTAAAGGAGTCAGGTCAACACGGTACGATCATTATCGGTGCTCGCTATATAGAAACTGGACATGACACTAACACAAATCTAGCTGCTCTTCTCAATCAATTTGATAACCTTGAGCTAGCAAATTCCACGCTCCCGAAGATGCTCCCCATCGCTATTGAGGCTTCTTGGTTGACTGGCAGATGGAATAAATTAGATAATTATGTGGGAATGGCGTCTGATCAAGCTATTGGAGACTTCAATGTTGCAATAGGCTCAGCTCTTGGCGCGCTCCGCCACGGCAAACTTGGGAGGTTCAAAGACATCATCGCGAAGTTGCGGCTTAATGTTGCAAAAGGATTCACGTCAAACTCAGTGGCGTCGTTCCAAGCAAGTCATGATAGTGTCCTCAAACTCCACGCTCTTACCGAGATTGAACTGCTTGCATCCCACGCCCCGAAAACTAGAGAAGATCGAATCGCACTTTTTGAAATATTGGACCGCCGATTGGATATTCTCGGGGGGTGCATTGCCGATAAACAGTACCTCCTTGGGTTGAGGCGAGCAACGATGGAATTAGCGTAAGTCTCCGGCATATAGGTTCTCCCTTTTACAGATAAGAGCAGCCGCTTACTCGAGAAATAAAGTTCTTCGTATGATTCGTCCGACGTTGCCTCGATTTGGCTGCGCGTTGCTCGCCTTGCTCGTAAAGCAAATTGCACGGAGCAGGCATTCAATGCGGTGCTTCATGCTCATGAGCTAGATGATACGTCAGCTACCATCGAACACGCCAGGCTTCTGTGGAAAGAAGGCCACCATAGAAAAGCAATACAGACTCTGGAAGGTGCAATTGCAGCGAACGCTTTTACTGCTCATGATTATGCTCCGTCAGAAGATACATTTATATCAATAGCCCCTGATCGACAGCAAAAGCAAAATATGCTTACAGCTAGGGTAAGATAAAATACTCCCTCCTTCTGGTAATTTGATTACCTCTACAATTTGCTTACTCCGAGGACAGGCACATCTGCTGCTTGCGAAATGGATGGATAGCGCTGGACAAACCCAGTCAGAAGTTATCGTTCAAAGGTACAGGCAGGCAATAAAATTCCATAGTCGGTAAGTGAGCTGGTAATGCCACATTCCCATATGATATGCCCTCCTCTTCATATATACGCGGTCTACTTACCTTCATTAGGTGGGAGAAAGCCCATTATTATCTAGGGAGACATTACACAAAAATATTGGATTCGGAAAAATCAAAGCCTCTGGGCAAAGAAGCGCAAATATAGTAGGTAGAGTATCCACAGGTTGCCGACGCATTTATTAATGGTTACACCTATAGTTTGAGTGGTGAGGCGTCGAAGCTTGTCATCGACAACTTTCTTCGCTCTCTTGCGCACGGAAACAAATATGTTTTCCAGAGTCTACCCAAGGTCCTGACCTTGTGGCTGGAGCACGCTTCCGCGGTCGACCAACCCTTTGACCCTAAACGTGGCGACAACGAGTGAGAACCACCAATTTTAATTCACAATCTTTCACTAACTATTTGCTAGGGAATTTCAAAGATACAGCATGGCCCAGAGGAAGAAGTGCCTGGATGACATGCATACGCAGTTGCGCAAATATTTTAACCGGATACCTGCTGCCTTGGTATGTATGATTGCAATCCCTCCCATAAAGACAACCTGCTGATGTTCTAAGCTCTACACTATCCTACCACAAGTTGTGGCTCGGATTTGCCATAGCAACTCTACTGTGTATAGTATTCTCACGCAGGTTGTGGTCAAAACGGCAACTTCGTTCCCTCAACAAGCCTTATGGACAGTGCTCGCCGTGCTGAAGTCCTCTTCTAAGGATAGAGCATCTCGGGGCATTTCTTGTCTTCAAAAGATTACCGTATGTATATGTTCCTTTGTTCGTCAGTCACGGCGTTACTAATTATATAACAGGAGGCTACCAAAAAGTTGAAAACCGACACATCGGCCTCAGATCTTCGCATTATTATTAACCAAGGGCAGAAATTGTCCGAAGAACTGCTGAAACTGTGCAACACCCGCCTTGAAGATAAAACACCCAAAGTTAGCCTAGCAAGAAACCTTGGCTTCAACCATAGGACAGCACCCTGTAGACTTGTTATCCCGTTAGAATCGACTTTGACTCCGACATTACCGACGAATCATGAACCAGGCTTTCTGAAGTCATTTCGAGCTTTTCCTCACGACCCTGTTACCATTGAAAGTAAGCCTCGCTCACATTTCTGGAAGATCCGATATTTCAATCATCTAACTTGTTTTTGTCAGCCGTCCTTGACGATGCCCTTGTTCTCAGTTCACTGCAAAAACCCCGTAAAATTAATATCCGTGGCTCCGATGGCAACATCTACAGCCTTTTATGCAAACCAAAGGATGATCTCCGCAAGGATCAGCGGCTAATGGAGTTCAACAGCATGATTAATCGGTTTTTGAAAAGAGACGTTGAATCGAGCAAGCGACGTTTATGTGAGCCTCTGAACACCCGCTCCACAAAAATAATTACAACAGATGGTTTCTCTAACTGCATCTAGATATCAAGACATATGCGGTGACCCCATTAAACGAAGAGTGTGGGCTTATTGAATGGGTTGACAATCTAAGGACTTTGAGAGAGATCGTGATCAGACTTCTCAAAGAAAGGGGTATTGTCCCGAACGTATGTAGTTAATCTCATGTCAGAAAACCCTCGGTTTACCTACCGCCAAGCTAAAATTTTGCAGTACAATGAAATTAGGCACTATCTGACCGAAGCTTGTTCCGACTCATCCAAGTTACCTCTTTTCACCAACAAAATCCTCGCCAAGTAAGTCCGAAGCCCCCTTTCTACCATTTGAAAATGGTGCGCTCTAAAACCATACAGTTATCCCCCAGTTTTACACGAATGGTTCGTTGAGATGTTCCCCGAACCTGATGTGTGGTTTGCTGCGCGGTTGAAATATACTAGGGGCAGCGCCGTGATGTCTATGGTTGGCTATTGCTTGGGGTAAGTGGATCCTTTTGATATTTAGATAAATGGTGGCCTGTAAACTAAACGTTGGTTTATTGAAACAGACTCGGCGACAGACATGGAGAGAATATTCTCTTTGAGGAGGGCAGCGGCGGTGTCCTCCACGTTGATTTTAACTGTCTTTTTGATAAGGTAGCACCTATCATCCGTATACCTGTAGAAGAAGCCAGAAAAAAATTGGAGGTTTTGACATCTTCTGTAGGGCTTAACGTTCGATAAACCTGAATTGGTTCCATTTCGACTTACTCAAAATATGATTAACGCATTTGGGGCCTATGGCTATAATGGTTAGTATTCCAACCGATCGTTTTTTAGGATTTGCGGCGCTTAACCAAGCTTCAGGACCATTCCGAAAGACCTGCGAGCTCACACTCGGCTTGTTACGGCAAAACGAGGATTCACTCATGACTATTCTGGAGACGTTCCTGCACGATCCCACAACAGACTTTATTGGCAGAAAGGTTAGTGCTTCCACCACAGAATATAGTTATCCCACCTATTTCTAGAAGGTGCGTCAATGAACTGACTCGCAAGTAAGAAACGAACGAACCCGAAAGTACCAGATACTCCCGAAGGGGTCCTCGAGTTTGTACGAAATAAACTGCGAGGCTTGCTACCTGGCGAATCCGTTCCGCTATCCGTAGGCGGCCATGTTGACGAGTTGATAATTCAAGCCACAAGTGTAAAGAACCTAGCTGCTATGTATATTGGCTGGTGCGCTTTCTTTTGAATAAGTTATTTGGATGGTTATCACCCAAACGTATTCGATTAATGGTACTGGGTTTACATAAAGCGAGGCCTCACACTAGGGTGATTGTACATTCAATCCATATTTCCGAGTAAATTAAATCGAGTGGGTAATCGTCCGAAGACAAAATGTATTATTGATACACCATTACTTTGAAATCACAAGTCTGTAGCTACCTTGTCCTTTTTGCCTACCGTTTGAAATGACGCTTACAGAGTAGTTTTGAGAAACGAAACAAATAAGTAGAAACACGCGCCAGGAAACAAAGCTATCGCCTTCCGCCACCGTGGCGGGTGTGACTCCGACTTGGGCTTCGACTTCGGCTTAGGTACGGGCTTCGGCTTCGGCTCCTATCACGGCCACTGTAGCTGCTATAACTAGAGTCCCTCCTCCTACGACGTGGGGGGGTATCCCTGGGACGAGGCCTTCTGCGTGGCGGCGGAGTTCTAGAACGAGACCGCGAGGAATAGGAAGGCGACCGACCACGAGGGGAAGGGGTTCTCGAAATTGAGCGTGGGCGATATAAATCGTGTCTTTCCATGCCACGAGAGCCAGGAAACCGCCGGGGGGAGCCACGACGAGGTGGGGGAGAGCGATACCGGCCTGGTGGTGGCGGCGGTCTTCCAGTCTCCAGTCGACCAGAACCCCTTCCGTATGCAGGTCTATCGAATCTCCCGAAGTCACCCCTGTTTCGAGCTGGTGGAGGCGAGCGGGAAAACGTTCGGCGGGGTAGGACAATGGATACATTCAGGACAGCACCATCAAGTTGTGCTTCGTGCATGTGGGATATAGCTGCTTCCGCATCTGCTACTTCGTAATATAGAATATATGCGGTACCACGGTTGGTCATAACTGTGCGTATAACCTATCAGATAAACGTTACGACAAGGGCAAAATATAGAGCTCTTATCACATACACTGTGGGTTCATCGGCAATTCCAAGCTCTGTATTTCTCCGTAAACCCCGAAAATTTCGCGTAGATGGTTTTCGTTCACATTCTTGGTTAATTTCTCAACAACAATCTGCATTGGCCCGATTAGAATCAAAACAATAACACGATAGAAGCTGCAGAACCAGGCTATCCAGGCGCAACGGGATTGGTCATAATTTGACTCCCAATTTTTGCTGGAGAGGGCCAAAAAGCGACGGAGAATAAGATAACGTACCTTCGAACTTGTTCTGGGGGGAGTGCCGCGGCTCGGGCTTCGGGTAAAACTTCTATCTCGATATCTACGATCGCTGCGACCCCTGCTCGAACTCCTGGGCGGGCTTTCACTCCGTGAGGGAGAACCGCTTGCATCCCGGTGTCCATTGCGCCTTGGTGATAGACCGGGGCTGAATCTCGAGCGGGATGGGGATCGCGAGGGTGAGACCTCTGACCGGCGTGACGGCGGCGAATGCGATCGTCGCTGAGAATGCGAGGGAGCAGATGAATGGGTCCTGCGACGGCCCTCGGAGTGCACAGGGGAGGGTGAACGGGATCGAGTGGGTGATCGAGAACGCATCGCGGTTCGGAGAAAGCTGGTAGACTACGAAACACTTCACAGCAAATCAGAAAAGAAGAGGTAGAGGATAATAATGAGCAATATATGAAGGTGTGAGTGAGTAAGATCGTGATATTGCTACGGTGCTAGCTGTGTAGATAACACAGCGAAAATTTACCTTGGGTGAATGAACCGCGCTAGTCCTAATCAAAATGCATCTTGATGTCTGAATAGCGCTAGCACACAGCGTGTTTGAATCAAGTATGATTGATTGATTGATCTATAAGACTACACGTCAACTCAGCTGACCATTAAGAAGGTCATGTGATTGTAAAGTAATAACATTAGTCAAGAAATTAGCTCAGATCAATATAAACTTAATCTTATATAATTATTATATATTAATATCATTTATTTATTTATTTATTTTATTTTTTATTTTATTTTTTATTTTTCTTTATGCAGATATACTTTGATATTTTTAATAATAAGTTTTTAATATTTTAGTATTTTACTAATTATAATAATAAAAGTACTGTATTAAATATT
>LGUA01000407.1:0-18149 GCA_001660665.1 Emergomyces africanus
TGCTTCTTTTCTTTTGACGGTGTTCGAAAAGAAAAAAAACAAAGGAAAAGAAAAATAAAAGAAACATGAGATCACGCGATCACATGTTTGATGAGAACAGTTATCTACAATTTCGCTGGGGACCTACGGAGTACATAGCTAGCCTTTTCAAAAAAATTTATATTCATATTTTATCACGTCTTTTCTTTGGACAGGAGAAAGTTGGACAAACTAGCGCAGACTACCCCCCCTTCAAACTCCATAATCAGGCACCCACAATCAACTTTATCTTCAACGATGATAAAAGTCCATGGATCTCAATCAAGCAGCTCAGATACAAAACTCACTCAGCTGGCAGCAAAGCCGCGGTAACTGAAATCCTTTTAAAACCTTACTATATTCGCCCATTGAAACAGCCTGATGTCTCCTGTGTAAGGAAATGTTTGACGACGTCCAACCCCCGAAGATCCATCAACAGATCCCAACAGCGGGATGTAGTGCCGTCTGGCCCACTACCATGCCTAAGAGTACAGTCTCCTTTGCACTTCTCTGGCTACTACTCAGAGCTGGAACCCACCCTACTATTTCAAGAGCTAGTGCGAACCCCCTTCCTCCGCCACCCCCATTTCCCCGCAATTACGGCAATTCCAGCGAGATATTCAGCACTTCGTGCCCCATTATTTGTCTGGGCCTATCACGCGGTGGTCCACAAAAAGTCGCTCACTAGTAACCTGTGGATGTCCAGCCACAAAATGGCGCGTGGGATTCTGCTACCGCCGATGTGGGCTCAAACCTCCCCACCCGCATCCCTTTTACGACGTGGGGGTTCTTTTATGCTTCCAACCATGGCAATACATCGGGAATATTCCCTATTTACATAATTTGGCTCATCATGAGACAACTTTTGGGGGTTCAATCAAATAGCCGGACCCATCATCAAGCAGAGCGACTCAGAGCTCTCTGCAAATTTTCATCGGCTTGAAACCCCTGGTGAATCGCTGTCGATGAATGACGCCCTCCCCTCCCCCCCCCCCCCCTGATCGATCTATCCACTCAGTCCATTTGATTTTCTGGAAGATCCTCTGATCTTCTGACATTCTACACTGTACATTTCACAAGTCGTTTCCTAGATTACAACTTCCATTCCATCCATTTCAAACCACTCATATTCATACCAGTTATATTTCATTCCATCCGAAAAGAGACCTTCCATATCTCAAACCATAAATTTCCTCCTCTCTTCTAAGAACCGCCGAAGATTAAGCAACCGTTTTGCTCTGATTTCCTTGAAATGTCTCCAGTGCCCACAGCTCATAAGGATACCAGCGAAAATGGAGACGACCGACCCCGTCGCCCGTTACAACCGGGGGTATACGTGCCAACTGTATGTTTCTTCGAGAAAGAAACAGAGAATCTCGATACTCAGATGATCGGCCGGCATGCTGTTCAATTAGCCCAAGCTGGAGTGACCGGCCTGGCCATCCACGGTTCGAACGGCGAAGCAGTACATTTATCCAACGAAGAACGTATCACTGCCATTGAAACCACCCGGAAAACTCTAGATAGCTCTGGTTTCCCTAACATGCCCCTCATCGTCGGCTGCAGTGCACAATCTACTCGCGAAACGATCCAGCTCTGTCACGAGGCCTATACAGCCGGTGCGGATTACGCTCTAGTTCTCACCGCATCCTATTACAAAGCACTTCTTTTATCGGATTCAATTCTCGAATTCTTCCGTGACGTAGCCGACGGCTCCCCCCTCCCGATTATCATATACAACTATCCACCTGCCGTGTCGGGTATTGATCTGGACTCAGACACGATCATCACATTGAGCAAGCATCCTAATATCGTAGGGTGTAAATTTACTTGTGGAAACATGGGAAAATTGAATCGCGTTGCTGCCGCCCAGGACAACAAAACGTCACCAGCTTCATTTTTGTGTCTTGGTGGCTCAGGAGACTTTACGATCCAAACTCTCATCGGCGGTGGATCAGGGATAATTGGAGGGATTGCCAATATTGCGCCCAAGACTTGCGTGCGGGTAATGGACCTATACATTCAGGGGAAGCTCAAAGAAGCTCGTAGTGCTCAGGAAGTTTTGGCTCGGGGCGATTGGGCGGCTATTCAGGGGGGTGTGGTAGGGATTAAATCTGCGATGGAGTCGCACTTGGGGTATGGTGGATTCGCTCGCAAGCCCTTGCCCAGACCGACTGATGCAATGGTAGAAGCCTACGCAAGGGAATTTAAGGAGCTTGTTGATTATGAACGCACGTTATAACGGCCTCCGTGTTTGTTTTTGTATTTGCTCGATATTTAGACCAGCTCCTTAACGCAACACAGTTGCACGAATAAGATACATGCTTCTCTCATGAAAGCTCTTTCCCAATAAGGATGAAAAAAATTCAATTAAAATTATGGACTCCAAAGCTGCAGTCAATGGCTGGTTCTCGTCAGTTTGCCATAAAAAATTCAGGCCTGATCAAAAAAAAAAACCCTCAGCCACCCATCCATGGGGATTGCATTATTCACTCGCCGAGGTATGAAAGTTCCTCCTCAACTTTGTCACCCCAGGTGGCCCGCCTCCTCTTCCTCTCGTCTATTTCAAATATGCCCAAGCGCAAGCATGGAAACGAGCCTGGGTAAACTTCAAAGAGTCTCCGTTTCGAAGGGTTCTGGTTACCCCCACGCATCCCACGCAACTCCGCTATGAGTATACAAGCCGCAGGCCACAAGCTCTCCGCTCCTGGAGTACCTAGCAATCCACATCTCCCAACTAATTAAAAAAAATGGGGCTGGGCATTATGACATAGCTCGGCTTCGTAAGTACTATGCTGGGGAAATCTAGAAGGAAATGGATTTCGACCCTTTTGCGCCTGACGTGGGATATTATGTTATTTTTGGGCTGGACGAACTACGCAGTATTCTAGGGTGCCGTGTCTCGGCCGCACTTGCAGCACTGTTGCGGAGATCGTTGATCGTCCAAATCTTGGTATGCTCATACACTGCGATTACAGCTACTAGTTTTTTCTGTCACCCGGATTCGATGTCTCCGAACTGGCCCTTTCCCGCTGCATTCCCACTCGTCTCCATCGTGGCTGTAGACTGTTGAAAACTCCCTCTTTCACCTTCATAGCCTACTAGTATGATTATGGGTTTGCGAGGCAAGATGACATTATGCGAGAGAATGTACTCAAAACGCATGGCGCTCGCAAGGCATTCTCTCATATGATGTGGGAAAATGTGTCTAACAGCAGACGTGTAATATCTCAGGGACGGCCAAATAAATGTGATCCCCCCGTGGCAGATGTGCGCGCAGGCGGAGGTCTAACCTAGTTCTGGTTACCTTCAAGGTATGCAGGAACTAGTTAGGCTGAAAATTGATTGAGGCAGCTTGCTGAGCGGGGCAATTTTGCCTGCAATGGAACCCAAGTCAAGTGGATTCTGTGTCCATTAGCCGCCCATTGGCTTTTCAAGTGTCAATTTTAAAGAGAACTTTCTTGAGGTACTGGTTGTTGGTCCCCCAAAAGCTGATTCTGCAACACGAGGCCGTAATAAATGTAACCGCATACTTGTCAGCCAAATCCGTACAGATACGACGTCGGGAACTTGAAGGCTTCGGGGTAAAAATACAAAGGAGTAAAAGTATTTTTAAACTTTTCCTCCGCCCTTGGGCTTTGGCCTAAGACGTAATTTCCCAGCCACAGACGTGAATAGATTTTTGGAGCATGTTCAGTCCAGATTTTACTCCCATCATCACAGCTCACTATTGGAACTACCCAGGAACCTTTGGTTTCTGGACCAAAATATTAGTTTGAGCGCCTCTTACCAACTTGCTCTGACGCTCCGTTTCACCTCCTGGAAAACCATTTACAAGGGAAAAATAAAATAAGCCAGTACTAGAATAAAGTTCAACGCGATTAGACCAACTTAATCTATGCTGCAGCAAAGTTGGCACAAGGGCCGCAATTACCGAACTGGGAATTTAGCCCTAACTAACGTTGAACTACGGAGTACGGAGTACAGAGTACGGAGTACGGAGTAGCTTGGAAAACTTTAGGTTGATTCTTTTAGGCCCGTATCCTCCTCCTGGCTCCATCTCCTTGAAAGTTGAGCGCCAGTCGAGCACAGAGGATTCCCAATCCATAAACTGCTCCTTTCAGAGTGCCACGGACCCCCACACCCTGGCTGGCATCCCACTCTATGTTTTGTGTGGGATCGATCCAATGTGCCGGGAATCTGCGCGAGATACCGAGTAATGTTAATTGAGATGGGACATGAAGCCTTACCCCAGATAAAGGCACCCCCACACCAAGACCAAGGAGGGTTTGAACGATGGATTTTAACGTGGGGAATGAACTGCTCATGGCATTTTGAGGTGGTTGATGTTGCAGGGCATTTCAGAACGGCACTTTTGAAGCGGCTAGCGTGGAAATTTGCCTAGCTTCCGTTTTCGCCAGCTTGGAGATGGTGTCAATTTTTAAACATTTTTTTTTTCTTTTTGCTGATTGAGATCGAGCTCGGGAAAAAGCCGTAAATGCAGCGGGAATACAGCACGATCCATTTGGAGGTTGGCAGATGAGTTCCACTGTAGCTCACAACGACGACCCGAGGTTGAAATATTGGCCTTAATATACGTAGAGACTATCACAACGTGCCTCCTTATCCAATGCCCCAAAATAATCCCGATATTTCAACACAAAATACTATAATTTGCAAGAATTCGAAAGCGAGCAGAAAAATCACATCTCGTCACAATGCCACCACCATACCCCCTACATGAATCTGTGGCCTCAAAGATACACCCAGAATACGCTGCCTTCTACAACAAACACATCATCAATGCAGAACAGGTTCATCTCCAGCCCGTTGCCGCTTCGCGCACATCTGGTGTCCTCATTCCAGGTGCGGGCCCATTGTTACCTGTGGGCAAGCAAGAAGATATCGCTATTAAACGGAAAGAAAGTGATGGTCCAGATGTGAATGTGCGATGTTTTACTCCAGCCGCGGTACAGGCGCCGGAGGGTGGTTGGCCAGTGCTGATTTATTTTCATGGAGGAGGATGGGTGCTGGGGAATATTGAAACAGAGAATGTGGTCTGTACGAATATTTGCTCCAGAGCTGGGTGTGTCGTTATTACTGTTGATTATAGGTTTGTTCCGTTCCGCTTCCAATTGCCTTGTCTTAAATATATCCTCCTGAGAGGTGAAAAGGCTGGTTTACTAATCTCGCTTCGTCAGGCTCGCTCCTGAAAATCCATTTCCCGCAGCCGTGCACGACTGTTGGGAAACCGTTCTTTGGGTATTATCAGAAGGAGGCTCGCACCTCAATCTTGACACCACGCGCGTTGGTGTGGGAGGTTCCAGCGCAGGCGGCAACCTCGCCGCCGTCATGAGCCATCGATGTGTGGCTCGCAATTTCTCTCCGTTAAAAGTACAACTGCTCAGCGTCCCCGTAATGGACAACACAGCCGATGTCAGCAACAACACCAGCTACCATGATTACGAGCACATCCCTGCTCTCCCTGCGGCGAAAATGCTTTGGTATAGGCGGCACTATCTCCCACAAGAATCGGACTGGGCGAATCCAGAAGCCAGTCCACTATTTTATCCGGATGAGTCGCACACTTGGGTTGGCTTGCCTCCCGCAATTGTCATGGTGGGAGAACTTGATGTGCTGAGGAGCGAAGGGGAGAAGTACGCGGAGAAATTGAAGAGGTCCGGCGTAAATGTTGACTTGCATGTTATGGATGGAATGCCGCATCCGTTCCTGGCGATGGACGGAGTCCTACAGGCGGGTAGGGACTCTATTACTTATATGGTGGAAGGCTGTAAGAAGTTCTTATAATTATTTCGCAGCTAGGAATGCTATTTTTCGTTCATTGATAAAGTGCAAAGCAGGAAGTACAGTACTACTATACCCGTTGTGTCCTTTTATTTTTATGTCCAAACCAAACCAAATTGTCCTGTTAAGGTTTGGCGGGACACGTTTTGGACCGAAGGGGCTGGTAAACTAAAGCTATTGGCGTGGTTATTGCTTTTTCCACCTGCTCTCAAACCAGTCATGGCAAGCTACGGAGAGTAGGTTGCATAGCAGTTCTAACGGCCACAGTTTTTGTATATATCATCTCCAGTCCATCCTCCCCGGATTTCTGGAATTAGCAACAAAACAGCAAAATAACGCAACTGAAGTTCCCCTCGAATGGCTTCGTCCTGCCAGGAGAAGGTTTTCGACAATGCCTGATTTAAAATACTAGTCAAAGTTGGGAGCGGTGTAGCCAACTAGGTTAGGGGGGTTGTAATGAGCGTCTGACACCCACTGATACCCCCCAAATCCCAGCAGGATAGGCATCTCTTGCCCACTAATAACGTCCCCTACTGCGTACTGAAATTCACCATTCAGAAGTAAAACATGATGGGCAGACAGTCCTACACCCACAAACACTTCAACAAACCTCGTTTCTGTCGATGATCAATTCTTGGTGAGAGAGGATTATGAGAACTTTATAGAATAGTATTATTCAGATATTTATTACTATTCACCAGATCTAACAAATATGTAGTACTCCATTGCTCATATTGTATTTCTTCGGAGTGGTCTCATATTTGTAGGTACTACTATTACACTAGTTAGCGTAATAGAATCGTATAGAGGAAGAAAGTCAAGTTAATTGTTACAGGAGCAACCGAAGATCTGCAGAGTCGTATATAGCTGTAGCATAGTTGTTAAATGGGTAGCATATCGCTCATAATTAATGAGGATTAGTATTGGCTGTAGGGTATATAGCTGTGTGGTAAGTCCTTCGGGAGAGTGGTGGTGATTCTCCTCACTGACATTCAAACAAATAGTTAAGCTTTAGTTACATAGCTCTGCAGATGTTCCTGTATATTATCATGCATAAATCATGTCAATTAATTTTGCTCTGGTGTACGGAGTAATTCGCTGGGCAAACAGCGAATATTCTTAATCCCCGCGGATGAAACTCGTATCCTGGGTTGTTCTCGTCCAATTTGAAAAAATCGGCTCCCCCACGAGGCAGTTCGGATCGCCAGAGACAAGGTTCAAGATTTCTCAGCAGCTTGTTTGTTGTCTTCCATGCATGATTGCCAAACTCGGAGCACTTTTTTCTGACTTTTTCTCGTAACGTTACGTGATGATGTTGGGCCTTCTCGTTTCATTCTGCTCTGCCGAGAAATTCTTGGCCCCGAATGGAGCAGTCAAATCACCGCCAAAGTCAAAACATCCCCGGCATCATCACCTAAATGCGGAGTTGTATAAAGTACCCTGGTCGGCGTTTTTTTCCCGCCGTCTCAGATAAACGGCTAGAGGGTCCCTGTACCAATCAAACTGTTAGCCGGAGACAATTGGCTTTGAACGATATTGCAGCTCCCCCCCCGCAATGGACAGGCAGTCAGAGAGACCCTCGGTTGGGAAGAAGTCCCCCCCCAACACTAACACCCGCTCCTCATGATGGGCGAAACTATCCCAAGTCCGCTACGAACAAGCTCCATCTAGGGCGTTTGACGGTCTCGAATATCACAGCTTAACCCCCACGCCCACCGTCCGTAGCTTTATCAAAGCTAGCTGAAGGATCTCGATCAAGCAGGTATCTGACAGAGGGCGAGTTTCCGCTCGTCCACCATGTTACCACCCAGCTAGGGCGGGAGGGAGAGAGAGGACTTGCTGGCTTATCTCCTCGTTTGCCTCTGTCCCGGCTCCATTGGATAGCCTCCAAAGGCGTAGTAGCTCTCCCCTATAATACCTATTTACCCTTGGGAAATAAGTGGGAAGATCTTAGGTTAGGGCGACAATAATCTCATTTCATGTATATAAATCCCTCCGGTTCTCGTCCCTTTTCCCATACTGATGGTCCTCTTGTGTGTGTGTGTGTGTACGTGTGTGGATGCCCTGATTTATTTCCTTGCAAAACAGTGGCCCTGATTGCTGGCCCATACATCTTCCTCGTCTTTTTGTCAGTCCACAATCGGCGGCCAACTACCAGATTCACTCGTCCTGGTATATATTTAAAAGACAGCTTTCCGCCGTAAAGAAAGTCTATCTGTTATTCTCCCCGCCATGGCTTCGGAGAAACCAACCACAGCTGATCATGCCTCTGCGGTGAACGATGACATTTCCAAGGACGACTTGACTTATGAGTCCACGGGCAACCTCGAGAAGAACGCATCACCTGTCGAAGGAGAATTCGATGACAATGTTGCACGAGTAACGGACCACAAAGCAGAGCGAGCTCTGTGCAGGAAATTTGACGTCCGATTGTTGCCAGTTTTGGCTATAATGTGTGAGTGAAAAACAGAAAGCAGCCACTTAACGCGCCCCCGCCCCTTTCCCCCGGGGGTGGGGGGACACATCTTACACCCTGTCTTCCATCATCCGCGAACCTACCCCCCTGCTGACCATACTGTACTAGATTTATTCAATGCGCTGGATAAGGGCAATTTGGGCAATGCCCAAACAGATGGGATGAGCGATGGTAAGGAAACCATCACTTCTTTCAATTTGAAAGCACCCGCAACTGACGCCCTAGCGAAAAATAGATCTCAATTTCAAAGACGGCGAATATAACCTTCTCCTCGCTATTTTCTTTGTACCCTATGTGATCTTCGCCCCCCCAATTTCTATGTTGGGCAAAAAATACAATCCTGCCCGCGTTTTGCCAATACTTATGTTCAGCTTTGGCTTAATGACCCTTCTCTCCGCCACTGCTAAGAACTTCAGCGGTATCTTCGCGCTGCGCTGGTTCCTCGGGATGGCAGAATCTGCTTTCTTCCCGCTGGTTATCTACTATCTGACGACTTTTTACCGACGTGGTGAGCTCGCCCGTCGGCTCGCCATCTTCTATGCGGCTTCCAACATCGCCAATGCCTTTTCAGGCTTGTTATCCTTTGGTGTCTTCAGAATCGAAAACACCCCTCTGGAGAGCTGGCGTTATCTCTTCCTTATCGAAGGCGCAGCTAGCGTTCTCTTCGCAGGCTTTGCATTCTGGTACTTGCCCCTGAGCGCCAGCCAAGCGAAATTTCTCAACGAGCAGGAGAAAGCGCTGGCCTTCCACCGCATCCAGGTAGATTCCAGTTCGGTCGTGGATGAGAAATTCAACTTCCGCGAAGCAATCCGCATCTTCAAGCAACCGATCTCATACGTCTTCCTCGGCATCGAGATGTGTCTCGGCATTCCCCTTCAATCCGTCGCCCTGTTCATGCCCCAAATCATTCAACGTCTGGGCTATACCACTGTGAAAACGAACCTGTACACGGTCGCGCCTAATTGCACTGGCGCCGTGATGCTTCTGATCCTCGCATTTACGTCCGATTGGGCCCGGATCCGCTCCCCTTTCATTGTCCTCGGCTTTGTTCTTACATTCACCGGATTCATCATCTACGCTGCCATCGACGACGTGGAGGCCCAACTCAAGCTAGCTTATTATGCATGCTTTATGATGACATGGGGGACCTCTGCGCCCTCCGTACTCCTGAGCACATGGTACAATAACAACATCGCACACGAAGGGCGACGCATGATGCTTACCTCTGTCGGAATCCCACTGGCTAATTTGATGGGAGTCGTCAGCAGCAACATCTTCCGAGCAAGGGATAAGCCCAAGTATGAGCCTGCGTTGATCACGACTGCAGCATTTGGCGCCACGGGCGCGACTTTGGTAGCCTGTCTAGGTTTCTATATGTGGTGGGATAATAAGCGCCGGGACCGTCGGGAGGGAGTTACTATTAAGGCGAGAGATGTGTCAACGAAGAACTTGAGGGATGGTCCCGCTTCGGAGCAATTTAGGTGGTATTTGTAATTTTGCTGGTTCATTTTACATTTTCGCTGTTGATTTTGATGGGTTGCTCTCTCGTACTCGTCGTGATTATTAGTTTGGGGTGGGTGGCATATCTGATGCTTTTATATTAGACCAGCCGAGACCTGGTGGGATTATTAGAGAGGCCGTTGATGTCTTAACGAATTCCACCAAGCATCAGATGAGTAGCTAGATGTGAAGTCGGTATGGAGGCTCAGTATTTAATATAAGTTTAATAATCAACCACTTACCCAATCAATTCTATGTTGGTTTTGATCGAATTTTTCTAGTCTGGAAGAGTAAGAATCTCCAATACTGTATGAGAAAGGGGTGAGTGAAAATGGTGTTTTGAGTCAACAATCCGTAGGCGCGAACCAATCAACTAAATTTCTGACTCTCATCCCTTGTGACGGATCTGGGAGTCGACAAAGTCCAATCCAAAACACGACAGCTAGAAACTTTGCCTTCCACAAGCCTAGTATCTATATAAGTTGAAACAGATAAGAAAAATTTGACAAACTGGAACCAAGAAAAAAGGGGAAAACAAAAGATGGAGAGTGATACGTTCACATCTTCCAAATATGTTACTTCTAAATCCAGCGACTTCCAGCGACTTCAAAATTGCCCAAGAATATCTGCCATAATTCCCAGAGATATCAGCCAAAGAATATCCCCCCACAAGATAATAATACACTTTCAAATGCGAAAATAAAGTGGTCCAGGTAACTCAACAATATCACCCGTATGAACAAAAAAAGGAAAAGAACCCCAAACCAAAACCCTAATAATCATAACAGCAACAGAAACTAAAGTCCAGAAACAAAAACTCCCTCCCCAAATAACAGCGTGGAAGCACACTTGAAAACTTTCTTTATTCTCCATCACCTAGGCACTCTAACCACTCCATTTAAGCCTTCCAAGATGGGAAAACCATTCACAAAAAGTCCTCCGGCCAATGAAATTCTTGCTCCTCTCTCGTCTCCAGCTGTCTCCGCCCATTCACCCCAGCGACGAAATTGACTGGTAACGGTGGTACAGGTGGGATATCATCGTTTTCCTTCATGGCTCCTCTCCCATTCTTGACGCTGCTGCTGTCCATGTTCGTGTGTGTTGTGTCTGCGAATTGATCATGGTCATGGTGGCGTTTGGGGATGTGGGTTGGAAAGGTTGTCGACGACCGGCGGCGGTGTAGCCGTCCGAGTTTGGGGTTTGGGTTTGGGTTTGGGTGAGCGGGAGGGGGAGGGGGGGGAGCTTGGTCATTGTCACCAAAATGTTGAAAGGGGGAAATAGAGGGACCGTAGGGAATATTTTCAGTGTCCGAAGAAGGGGGTGGAGATGATGACAATAATGGCGCAGGCTTCTGAAGCTTGGGTTTTCGGGTCATTTGGTTTCGCTTCGAAAATGAGGAGGTTTCGAGGGGCGTTGCGTGCTTTTCTGGATACGGAACCGCTCCGCTCTTGTGGTATTCCTCCTCATAGAAGGGGGTTGGTGACAAAGTCGATTTGCTCGTGCATCGAGAGCCCGTCGCAGAAGATAAATTTATGACATGGCCTCCCTTCGGGCCCTTCCTAAGTTTTCGAGGCGATATATTTGTATTCGTTGGATCTGGAGGAGGATCTTGAGGCTGAGGGCCTGATGGAGCAGCACTCGTAAACAATGGCCCCTTTGTCGGCTTCTCAGCCATCTGACGAAGTAAAATCCTCTCAGAAGGTAGTGAGGGCAATGCGCCTGGGACAAATTTCTTCCTCCGTCCAACCTTAACCCCTTCACGATGCGGGGGAGGTATCGGCGGCGCCAAATCCTCTTCCTCGTCTTGCTCAGTTCCATCCACACTCACACTGCCATTATTAACACTTGAAATTACACTAGCACTAGCGCTAGCACTCGCACTCTGGTTGCCAATATCTGTTCCTCCCGATACCACGTTCAGCTGCTTCTTCAACCGCTCCAGCTGACTTTCCAAGTTGCTCACTTTCTTCTGCAACTTCCGCTGCTTCTGTAGATGCTTGCGAGACGCTTGCTTTCGAATGCCGTTAGGATTCCCTTCCTCGTCATAGTAATTATTGTTATCCTTATCGACAGAATCCCCTCGTTTCGGGGTCAATGGGAGATTGATATATGACGCCGCTTTACGTAGATCTTGGAACGAAGAGCGAATCGCTGATTTGGATGGTGTAAGGAGGCTATCCTTGCTGAAATTCGAAGAGATGGAGCGAACGGGCTTGTGCTGCTGCTGATGAGGTGTCCGGCTAGCAAAAAAGGGATGCTTTGTCCTCTTAACGTCGCCGCTCCCTTCATGGCGGGGGTGTCCCCTGTAGCTTGCTGAGGTGCTTTTCACTGTGCCCTGGTACCCAGAAGCCTTAAGTTCTGCGTACGCCTTCTCCGCTTGTGCCTGGCGCTCTGCGAGGATTTCCGTGTGCGCCGTTGCACCGGTCGACATAGTTGTGGTCGGCAACGCCTTCGTCCCATCCTGAGATCCATTCCATATCTCAGAAACATTGTTCCACACGCCAAAGGGGTTCAAGGCGGACGCAATTACCTGCCCAAACCTAACGAGCCCAGATTGTTTCGCGCTTGGTGTCTCCGTGGCAACAGAGCTCATCGAATTCGCAACAGATGACGTATACCCATGCCCAATTCCCGGACGTTCACTGGGCGCACTACCACCACCTACAGCAGACCCTTCATCGTCACAAGACATATATCGGTCAATTGCATCGTCCATGTCCTGTTCAATATAAATACTAGGCGGCTCTTTGCTGACACGATCATTCATACTCCCCTCAAGGAATCTAGACCGGCGTTCTCCCTTTCCCTGAGACTGCGCCTTCTCGAGCGCAGGCGAGAAATTGTCAAATCCCTTTTTCCGCCAGCATGAGTCTGGCTGGGGCTAACATTGGCTTCTCTACTCTTCAATAGCCATTCGTTCGAGCGCATTCGCTTTGGAGACGATTTGGGCGAGTCATTCCCATACTGGGGTGTAGGAACTTCTAGACTATTGGCACTAACAGCCTGTTCGACAGCAAGCAGTGGGCCTTTCGGGGTATCGTCATGGTCGTAGTCGTAGTCATATCCGAGCTTATGGTCATTATTTCCGTGGGCAAGTTTGCGCTTTGCAGATGGGATTGAAGCTGTAGAGCTATTGGAAGCTTTTGTGCTAACAGCGAGGTGAGCTCTCCCTGACTGGCGTTCAAGATGACGTTGAATGGGAGTTGAATAATGATGATGTTGGTCAATCTGAACATGTGTTAGTAGCGGGACAGACCACTCTCGAAGAAGTTGAAAAATAAAAATATATGAAAATGATGACAAGGAATATGAATTAACATGAAAAAAGCAAACTAGCACCCTACAAAAATTTCCCTGATAGAAGCCCTTCTAGACGGGAAGTGGGGAGAAGCACAAAGGGAGATGAATTCGAAATCAGCCCGGGAGGCGGTCAAGCCGGACGGACACCTTCGTCTCCGTTTCTTCTACCCTGAAATCTTCCACGCCTGGGTTTGGCTCAGCCCTACCATGGAGAAGCAACAAACCAAACCATCCATATCCATTCATCCGTCAAAAAAAAGAAAAAATAATAAATAAAAAAGAAAAAGAAAAGAAAAGAAAACAATACCCAAATACACACAATAGAAAGTAAATAATAAAAGAGATAACTAGGTAGAAAACCAACCTGATGACTCCCGTGCTCGGTGGAGTGATGCATATCTGTATCTGCTGCAGCCATTCGCTTCTGCGTCTGCTTCATATTGCGGAATAGAAAACTAGAAAGGCATGTGAGAACATACTCCCTTCTAAACACTCTTCCAGAAAAAAGAACCTCAAACTTTGTCTATCAATCGGAGATCCGATGTATGAACCCCAAAGTTTCGACAGTTCAATGCATGTTTCCTTCTCAACCTCCGAAAGGTCTGCTTTTTCCAGCCGCTCCTTGAGAAAGTCAAGAAGACTTTTGTCCGCTGGTATGTTAACTTTGTTAACACGACTATATTCATACGCATTTTCCACAGTAGCCCATAAAAAGTCCGAAATTTTCCCCACCAGTGTCTCACTGAGTGGCTTTCCGAAGGTATCGATTACATTTCCCAACCCACCCCATGCATGAGTAATTGTTTTTGAGCTATTACTGAGATGCATGATGGGATTGTTTTGTGTCCCATGTATCCAGTTCGGGCCTCTGTAAACAGACATTAGCTTCGACATTCGCTCTAGGAGAGAGGGGACGCAATCTGCTCTTACACATCCACATCAAACCCGCCAACTTTGCTTTGGTATACCTAGTAGTATATCATAGATCAGACACTTGGCATATTACTGATTATTACCACCTGTCTGATTGGACAAAAAACAATACAAAGTGTAACTTGGAACAAAATCATAAAACGACATCTCGAAACGAAATATGAAAAGTGGTTTTCATACGCGGCCGCCAATTCGATCCCTAGCTTCGAGGATAGTTACTCGAAACCCACGATCTAGTAAAATATCTGCACATCTCAAACCTGCCAGGCCCGCCCCGACTATTCCCACGTGCAGGTTTCTGCCCATGGTGGAGGGGCTAGTAAACCCTTTTCTATGTTCAAGAAGACGGGTCGCGGGATGCAGACGTGAGTAGAGAGGAAGATCCAAACCGAGAGGGGGTATCTGGAGCCATTTCGCGGATTTTGCTGGGCCGTTAGCTCTGCATTCCATGGGAGAAACTTGGGTGTAAGATATATATAAGTTGGCGAGGTTAATAGACAGCAATGTTATATATAAAGGTACTACAGTGGAGTGTGAAACTGTGTCCTCAATCCGGTATCACTGGACCGTTCAATATTGAGTGAGGACAGAAACGAGAATGAATGAAAAACCGAGGTATTTAAGATCAAACTCGAGAATGGAAAACGAGTTCACAAGAAATATTTATAGGACAACAAGTGCATCCGTATATGTAAAACAGGTGATCATGGTGGCTAGAACGTATTTTGGGTTCCACGATACTGCCAATGGGAGCATTTTCCGATGCACACGTCTCACATCAGATGACAGAGGGCAGAGGGAGAAAATAACGTAAAAAGAATTAGAGACGACAAATAATTCAAAGTAAAGAACTTTATGCATATTTTGCAATAGAAAGATTTTCTTTCTTACTTGCACAACCCATAACGAACTGGTGGTGACTCTCATAACATGCTAATCAAACAAACTTGAAGGGCGGATGGATGCCAGGGATGCGAGGGGTTCCAGGCATGTGGTTCAAATATGAACGTTTTTGTCTGCTGTGTTCTCAACCCAGCCAGTACTGGAAATCATACATCGGGCGCTAGTAGTACTCACAGCAACAGAGCGTTGAATTGCCGGCAGCAACCGATTCCTAACAACTGGCCGCCCGCCCGCAAGCAAGGAGTACGCTGGTGATATTTAAACCTGCAAATGCCCAGCCGCCACCCAGACTGAGTGGCTGGAGAACACGTTCCGGAGGGAAAGGTCAAAAGCAAGGCTTGTTCTACCGCCAAAGCAGGTTCTTTCTGGAGTCGTGGAGGCAGTGTTGTATTTGGTTCTCTTTTGCAGTTCAATTCCTTGAAACAAGCTTGTATACGAAAATATTCATGGCTTCCCGACCTTGTTTGAAGAAATTAACTATTGATGCTGAGTCATCCATTCCAAGGTCCATCCAGGGGAATAAAAGACCCGTCTACACATGGGGGGTTGTTAACATCGAAGAGCGAATATAAAAATACAACATTCATTAATAACCAGGCTCTCCTGAATAGCAGACACATATATATACCATTATACATGGCCGTTGCTGTACAATATTGAACCATGCCTTTCCAAAAAGCGAACTTCCATTCCAAGTTTGGGACTGCTAGACAAACCCCCACATCAACTATTTCCAAGCACCCTGACTCAAAGACAGCAAACCCTGGATGCAGTCCAGATCTTCGACCTGGCTGAGACTGGATATGTCGACCGGCTCTTCCCTAGATTTCTCAGTGCCCTCATCTGCGTCCTCTTGAGCTGGATTGGGATTACGGAATCCGCCTCTAAAGCCCCGTTGCGTCTTGCCTGACCCCGTGATTGGTAGATTACTACCTGTATTTTGCCCATCACGTAATCGGTTGGATTTCTGAAGTACTGCACGGCGGCTCTTCTGTTTGTTAGGAGCTCGTCTTGCAGCAGGCGTCTGCGTGCCCGGTATCCAATTTTCTTTGTCTGAATCACCATTGTGGAAATCTGTGGGTCCCTCTCCCGCCTTTGATGTTGATCCTCTGTGGCCAGATTCTAAACGAGCCAAAGAGGACATAGCACGTGATATCTTTTTCCGTTTCCCCCGGGGCTCCGCTGAGAGGGGGAAAGTGTTTGGGAGATTCGTTCGTGGCATCAGAGCCTTACGGCCATGGCCCAAATCGGATTTTTGGCGACTCTGGTTTCCAGCTCGAGACGTGGAGGATACTAGACTATTTTTCGACCCCAAAAGCGCAGTTCGAGCATCGGTATCACAATAGAGCTCCCAATTGCGGGAGTCACGAGATCTACCAAATGGCTTAGGGTCCTGTTGTCCCTTTATCCCTCTCAGTGAGCCCAGGGGGAAAGCGCTGATGCTCCTCCTCAGCCCTCCAAACGCAGGTCGCCCCGTATTGTGCAATAGAGACGTGCGGTCTTTCGTAGGGGATTCCTCGTCCGCACCTCTTATTAATGCCTCGCCATCAGCAGACAAAGAAATTCGAATAGAATCGAGGGGCTTTTGTGGTGATGGCGTGTTTTCCCCTTCCTTGCGAACAACTGCTTCCCCGTCGAACGATAATGATATACGTAGGGAAGGCGGTATAAATGTAGTCGAGGTCGGTGGGCTATGTTTGTTGCTTGTGTCTGGAGCCTCAGACTCGGACCTGGACCGTTTCCGGCTGACTGGCTGAATCTGGAACTGTTCATCCATTAATGTTGAAACTCCCTCTTTGCTCACGCCCGTGAGCCCCTCCCGTTTGCCAACCTCGTCGCGTAATAATTCATCCGCTTGAGGGATGACGGCGACCTGCGAATCACTTGGTTGAGAGGAACCAAAGGTTCCGCCATATTCATTTCCAATTCCCGAACCAAATGAGTTATTTGGTGATATATATTCATTCTCGCGTTTCGTGACATTGCTGATTTGACTATCAGGCCCTTGGCTACTCTTCGATAACTGAGTGGGCTGGTTCCCATGGTTTAGGGGATTGTCACCCTTAGGCGCGTCTTGGTCTGACCCAGAGGGTTTGGACGATCTGAAATCTTCCGGATTGAGCGGCTTGGATCTCCGTCTATCATTTTGCCTTCGATTTTGAAACCATATCTTCATGAAGAGGAACGCGTTAGATCTCTCGTGCCCCAAGAAACATAATACGTCCTCAAATCATACCTGAACCTCCTTCTCGCCCAATGTAACCCTTTTGACAATCTCCGCCCTGGTTGCTCTGTCTGGTTTCGGGTTTCGTTGATATTCAGTTTCGAGAATCTTTTGGTCCTCAGGACTGTGACGCGAATTAGCAATCAAAAAAGGAAAGGAAGGGGTGGAAAATGGAAAGCGCCCATGCGAGAGTCAGAGTAGAGGGTGAAAAGAAGTGTATATAAAGCTCGAGAATCACTGTAGGAGACAGTGGCGGGAGAGGAAAATAATACCTTGTCCTTCTCCGTTTTTGCCGTGCTAGAGCTTTGTTGTCCACCCTGGGAGGTAGATTCAGGGTTAAAGTCTTCTGAGAATGGACCAGGAAAGCGTAGTTGTTATTGGTAGCGTCTCCCGACAGTGGTGTCGCAGAGGGCTCAGGGACATTAGCTAGTTGTGACGATTCCTCGGTGTCACTCATGATGGAGTGCGGGAGGGAGGGGGGGGGGGGTCGCCGCAGAATATAATTGATCTCCCGTTGAATATCCTTACAGAGAGGAATGGGTCGCCGCGTGTAAAATAAAATTGACGGCAAAATGTGCACAAGGCGTGAGGAGAGGTGTGAGGAGAGGAGAGGAGTGGAGGAACGGCGACGGGGAGTAGTTGGTTTTGATATTGCTCGCGTCGCGGTGTGGACGCGGAGGAGACGCACGGTCATACAGGTTATTTTACGGCGGGATTGTTTCGCCGAGGCCTGTTGGTGCTCTAGCAGATAGTCAATTTACGCGGGGGGGGATAGTGGGTCATCCATCTTCTGCGGGTCATCTTCCTCTTTTTTACTTTACTTAATCTTTCTCCATACAATGATGATGGATGCTTCATATCTAGCAAGCTGCGGGTAATGGTAGTAAAACTTGGATCGTTTCATTTTATGACTTAGCCCCCAAATTTATTTATTTATTTTTTTTGTTCAGCACCAGAGGCATGGTAAGATCCGGGATGGAATGATAGTGC
>LGUA01000408.1:0-18148 GCA_001660665.1 Emergomyces africanus
CTTTTCTCTTCTTGATTAGGATTCCTTCTGATTTTACGATGGGGAGACAGGATATTTGACAATGGAGCACCAATGGCACAAATGAAGCCCGTCATATGGACAAAAGACGGTTTATTAATGAGGCCTGGCCGCCGTCTGTTCCCGGCAACGGTAAAGAGTAACGGGAAAGATGGCAATTATCCCTGAAAGGGCGACCAGCATGGGCGTGTGACTTGCAGTGGCAGCAGGCTAGACCCTGATAGGGACGACGATTTGCGGGAGATGCGAGCCATTTATCCAATCCTTCTGGCTGCGCGATGTGGACTAAAGGATCACTGATCACTGCCAGGTTATGCGATGTGTGGGATGCCAATTGCCAGGCGATAACGGCGCTGGGGAGGGGATTGAATAATTATCGGTTGTGATGTCTCCTTTCCCGTATGGACATCCAAATATTTGGCACGGAGTAGAGGAAATGGAAATGCTTGTCCCTTTAACATATTTACAAACTTCAGCATTTCCATGACACTCTGCTGTGCCCCTCTTTTCCCCCTTCTTCCCCCACCCCCCTTGCCATCCATCCTCTGCGCGTTGGTGGCATGGCGCTGCACTGTGCATCGTAGGGCTTCGGCTGCCCAACCTGTGAGGCTCAGGCGGGAGACTTCCTCAGAGCGCATTCGATTGGCCCTGGAAACAAATGTTCCCCAGGAAAAGTATATAACTGCCTATTCTCCCCGTCTGCAGCTGGTCTGGAGCTGCTCGTTTATGCACGGTCTGCATATTTAATAGTGTTCATTTTCTGTCCTCTGTACTCCGTAGTTGGCTGGCCGTTGGCTAGCTCCAAAGCTCTCCCAAGCTGCTCCCCGTTGTTTGGGTGTCGGGAACAGTTTTAACCTCCACCGGCAGAAAACCAGCTTCACCCAACAACTTCAACCAACCAACTACTATTTACTGCAGCACCTTATCCCCCCCCCCAGTCGCCACTCCACAGCCAGGACAACAACGGCCTTTGGTAATACTTTTTACAAGGCTTATTTTTGGTCTTATTTGTCTTATTTTCTTATTCTAGTTTCTCTCCACTCACACCCTTGTGATTCGATTTCACCTTCTATTTAGTCCGCTCTCGATGGCAAAGGACAAGGAACGCTCTCTCAACCCCGCGCAGGCCCAACGGCGGTTGGAGAAGGCGAAAGCCCTCAAAAAGGGTAAAGCCGAAGTCCAAGCTCGCCGGAATGAGAAGCTCGCGCGTCGCAACCCAGACCGGCTCCAGCGCCAAATCGACGATCTCAAGGCCATCGAGGAATCGGGGCAGCCATTGCGACCTTCCGAGAAGCAACATCTGGAAGAGCTCGAGCGGGACCTCCGCGCCGTCAAGAAGGCCAGAGAGGCGCTTGGTGATAAGGCCCCGACATTTGGTGGGGGCGGAGCTAGACAGGGGATTCATCCTCCTTCTGATCGAGGAGGCCGTGGTGGTGGCGACCGTGTCGGGGTTCTGGGGAAGAGAAGCAGGGATGGCCAGAATAATAGCCGGTGGCGACGACATGGTGATGATAGCAACGACAGTAGTGACACGGACGAGAGCGTTCGACGGATTCCCATGCCAAAAGACACCCCTCCACCCATTCCACGCCGGCAACATGCGCCTCGCCGCGCAACCAACGCAAATATGGAACCCCTTGGCGAAGGTAGAGGGCCAGGGGAGACACAGGTTAAGGTTAATGCTGCTGGTGCCGCTACTACGCCTGTACCCCCTGCTACTGCACAACCGAAACCTGAAGCGAAAGTGGTGTACGAGGCTGCTCCGGTCATCAAAGACCTGCGGAAGGAAGCTGTACGCAAGTTCGTCCCGACTGCCGTACGGATAAAACAAGAGGCCGTCAGGGGCCAACCCGGCAGGCTAGTGGAACCTGAGGAAATGGATCGACTTGAGAGAGAAGGTTATCTACTAGGTCCTACCCAAACGGACCAACCTGCACCGCCTGTCGAGGCAGCCGGAGCTGGAATTGGGTTTCCCACACTGACAGCTACGCCCCCTACAGAAGTTGATACTTCGAAGTCGAGAACTGTGCAGATAGAAGACGTGGAGGATGAAGATATCTAACCAAGAGTTTTGCTCAATGCCTTTTCTTTGCTTTTCTTTTCTTTTCGTATTTGTTGTTTCCCTCACGATGTCTTGGTGCAGGTCGGCTATGTATAATATATACCTCCGGGTTTCTGGCGTCACATACGGGAGGTGTTTTAGAATTTTGGTATACACCCAAACTGGAGGTATTCGCGAAGCGTTTCTCTCTTTTTTATTTTAACGGGCGTATGATTCATTGACGGGACAATTCCTAGTTGTCAATTTCAAAGATAATGATTGCAAGAAAATATACAATTACAAATCGGCTACATAACACGCCAAACCCGACCTACTCCCGCAGCCACACCAATACCACCTCTACTTATATTTGACATCTCGATCGAAATCATCATTCTCTCCCCTTCCCATCTCCATCTCGCCCCCTTCAAGCCCGCACTAACTTACATCTCACGCCGCAAGCAACATCCCCCTTCTACGACAATCCCAGAGAAACTCAAGCACAGCAAAATATGCAATGATAGAGAGAGTTGGCCGACCCAGAATCGTTCAGCGCGGCTTCCCTGCTTATGATTCTGCAGGTTGACCAGCAAGGTTGTCGACGAAGTAGTTGAAGTTAGGTGGGGAACTGTTGAGAGGATTTGCCCTAAAGGTGGATTTGGATGATACTCTAAAGCTACATCCCTGTCAACGAAAGGAAGCAACTTTTTTTTTTTTTCCTTTAGAAGAAGAGTTGGATGGGCCTTGAGGTCCATTATCTTATGTGCATTCCCAATCCCAATATCCGACTGCAGCATTCCTCCGGCGTTGAGGCGTTAAATGGAAGGTAATATAAGACTGGGAAAGGAATGGAGAGACGTCGTCAGATGGGCTTGAGAAAAGAAATATATATATTTACGTTATACGAAAACTTCTCCGCCTGAGTTTGCGCAACTCATCTAAGGCTACCGTTGCAACTTATATTGGGCGAGTGAAGCTTACCAGGTCGGGTGTATATAGCTTTTTGCGATGCCAATAGGTACGAAGCATATCACGAGTGTATTTTAGGTTGATCATGCGACGATTTTTTGCATGGAGGACGAGATGCTGTACAATGATATGGGTACACACTCTTCTTTTAAATAGCCCCTAGAAGAAGAATGAAGTCTAAGGAATATTACAGCTAAGTCTTGTACTAAATAATAAGTTTATCAATAAAATAACTCAAGGGTGAGGCGCAAAATTTAAATAATAATGCCAGAACAGTTCATTTATATCCTGTCTTCTGATCCCATAATCCAGTAACAGGGAGTACTCTAGGGGAAGCTGAAACTACATACCAAAATCAACAAAATCAGATAAAACCTCCTTAATGCTGTCTTAATCTGAACGTTGATCTGCAACTGAACTCTCCTCTTTCCCGGTCCCATACATACCACATATTTTACACAGCTTCCTTGACTCTGGGCTGCTTTTTCAAATAGCCCCAAGTAATATTAAAGGGAGATAAAAGACAAATATATAATAATAAAGGAGACGGAGAGATGAGCGTAACAGCAAGCCATTAGTTTAAAACGAACGACTGGAGATGGAGAGGGATATATTTAATTAAAATAGAGAAGTTTTAAAAGACGGCCGCCGTGGATTTGGGAGGAAGGATCAAAAGTAAAAAACCGAAAATAAAGAGGAAAGCTTGATGCATCCAAGCAGAAAAGAAAGGTGAAAATGGATGAAAGCAAAAGTGTATAGTTTATAAAGGACTGGATATCATGGCTGTTTGGCAGATAGGAGGGGAGAAAAGGAAGAGGGGATCGGTCAAATACTCTCAAAGATATCGGACATAAAACACACATAATAAACAGCCTCGCCACGCCAGTTATGTGTATAAGTATGAAATGAAATAAATAAATAGGACGGGACGAACCAGGGGCTAACAACACTGCCTCCAGCGGTCTTGGGTACGAAAAATGACGCCCATTGAAAAGAACAATCAATGGTAATAGTTGTCAGGGGAAGGCCGTGGCAGGGCCTATTTTGTATCTTTAAGAGACTTAACAGCAGTGGCTAATTGAAAGGCACATTAAACGCCGTGGAATGCAGCCATCTGAAACTCCTTGCGCCGACTTAAAGAGAGAGAGAGAGAGAGAGAGAGAGAGAGAGAAAGGAAATAAATCCAACTGGAAAACGCCAAGAGCCTGAAATAACGAAATGCGTGGAAAGAACCTGTTTGACAAAGGAGATATGAGATATGATAAAGGAAGGAATTCGAAGGGAAGGGTGTGAGCAATGAGCCCACACCTTTCCACCATACCAGGAAACTATACCCCTGAATCTGCCAAAGGTGGACTAGTAACCCAAAGCATAAACATAAAGATATCCCACTAAAGGCGCTGACCGTGGAGACTCAAAAATTATTACAATGGTGCTTTAAGGATGGACGAAACCAAATTCCTATCGAAGGTTGCGAATGATCTTGGCACCCCTTGCCAAAAATGGACTGGGCATCTCGTCTCGCTCCGGATCCCAGGTTGCTGGGGGATCTCTTTCAGCTGCTCTCATGAGACCAACTTCAATTGCATCAGGGGAAAATCCTGTCGGAATTCTGGACTCGCCAGTATTCCGCTTCGTATCTTCGGCTGGCCTGCCACCTGCTCTGGCTTGTGCAAGCTCGACAAGTGTCCGGCCACCCATATTCCGTTGTAGAACGGCTTTGAACATCTCCTCGCCGCCAGCGTTCCCTCTGAATGTGGGTGGTTTGGCCCCTGACTTGCGAGGGGATCCCCCTTCTCCAGCGAGATTTGCGGATGATGGGATCTTGGTTAGACGGCGGGGGGACTTTAATTTCGCATCTGAAGCCGCGCGTCTAAGATCGTTGTGAGATGCTGTAGTGGTGAGGTGGGGCTGGCCTGAGCCTTTGGCGGGGAACAGGCTAGGCTGAGTACCCAATTTCTGCATCATGGTAGTGGTATTTTGTCGGAGCAAGGGTCTTATAGGGGCCTTTATGGGATCAGGCTTTACTCTCGGTCGTGTGGGAGAAGGTACATCGGGAATATCATCTTCGTCATCTGAGTTGTATGCTAGGCTTGGCTCCCATTTGGGATTTGACCTTGCACCCTCTGCAAATATATTTTTGGAATGGCCATTTTCACCAGTGCGGCGTGGGGAAAGGGATAGTGAAGCAATGGACATTGGTGAGGGTTCAGCCATCTGTATATCACGAGGGGAATCGAATGTGGTTTTTGAGCGGCTGAATGGCGTTCGACCAGCTCTTTTCAATGGTTTCCTACTCTCAGGTGTTGGAGAGTCAAGAGATAGTTCACTCAGGTCCGTAGAGGATGGGAAGTCATCGTCTGCATTCCCAGTTCCAACGGATGACTGGCAAGAATGTTCTGCTGAGGAAGAAGTTCCAATTTCATCGATAGCCGGGGATGCACTCTTTTTGTGGCTTTGAAGCTCTGAGGTAACTCGCTCCTGAACCTCCGTGTCAAATCGTTTCCGAAGCCTCTCAAGTTCCATTTGAACCTGTCGGTCTATCTCGAGTCTGGCTTTCACTTCCCACTCGCGGCGAACCTTACTCTCGATCTCCATTTTCATAGCTGCTTTTTCCTTCTCGAGACGTGCGTGGTTGAGTTCAAGCTCCTTCAACCGCTGCGATGCAGCTTCCTCTCGTTTTCGCAATGAAATTCCCAAGTCAACAACTTCTTTTTCCTTTCGCATGAGGCGAATTACTGGCATGTTCAGCAATGCAGCGGTGTCAGGCCGGTGGTCCGGGTTGACTTTTAGGCAACTCGCAATCACACTCTTGAGCTCGGAAGAGTAAATGTCTGGTAAAGGCGCATATTTTCCCTCGCGAATTTTCTGGATCAGTTGAATATGTGTCCGGGCGTTGAAAGGGGGCTCCTTCTGGCAGAGCTCATACATGATGCAGCCGACCGCCCAAATATCGGAGTGGAGCGTATACTTTTCAGCAGCACATATTTCTGGGGACATGTAAAAGGGAGTTCCAACATAGGTTGAAGCGAAATCTTGAGATCTCATTTGTTTCGAAAGTCCAAAATCACCCAACTTGACAGATTGATCAGCTCCAAGGAAAACTATATAGTATATTTGTTAGTATGTAAATCCAAGGCCACAAAGGAAAATGATTTTACATACTGTTTTCTGGCTTAAGATCACGGTGTAGAATCATCATCTGGGCTTGCTTCCCTTTTAGCCCGGAAGGCTTATTATTCGGCAGTGGGCCCAGCACATTTGATCCTGCGGGTGGCGGGTCTACCCCGTAGTGGCATCGATACAATGCGGTGACAAGCTGAGAGAATATCCGCCAAACGAACTCTTCTTCTGCATATTTGCCGGTGGCCTTCAAATTCTTTATAACCATTCCAAGATCTCCACCGCCACAGTACTCCATGTACAGGTATAGATCCTGAGATGCTTTCAAATGCTCTCTATGGTAATATGCGACAATATTGGGATGTCGAAGAGAACTGAGTATATTAAACTCCGTCGTAAGCTGCTCGCGTTCTTTTTGCGACATTTTGACGTAGTTGATTTCTTTGCGACATAGGATCTAGCAATGTGGATTAGCTCTTAGAAAGGAAAGGGGTATTGCGACTCCTGGTGCTCATACATAACCATCAGCCTTCCGCCTAACTTTGCGAATTACCCCAAATGATCCACATCCTATAGAATATTAGCAATGTACTATTATGGTTTTCAGAGAGAGAGGGGGGGGCGGGAGGGGAGGATTTACCTATCCTTTCCAGCACATCATACTTGTCGACTTCAGCCAGCGCAATCGCCATGGCGAGGTAGGAATGGCGAACAGCTTTTATTAAAGACACAAAAAAAGCAAGCAAACAATTAATACATGGACGAGCTTGTCGACCTGAAGTACCTGCAATGCAATGTTAGTATATTCCGCACAACGACGAGCAGCGATGCTTTACGGAAGAGAGTTGGAAAGTCAGCAATCATTATCAGATCGCAAGAACAATTTCGTTGCTCCCTTTTCGTTTGGCAGCGTTGCGTTGCTTAGCAACCAGCACCGAAGTACACAATTAGCTGTTTCCGGAAAGCGGTGTGAATATTGCCACCACCCTTAGTCTTTGCCGAGCGAAATTAATTCTTCAGCCAATGACGTTGCTCAGTCCTAATGGAGTACGGAGTATCCACTGGCAGGGTACTCCGTACGGAGTACAGCTATAACTAGTACACTGTGTAGAATATATTCAACGAATTCAACTACTTTTGGCAGTATCTTCTCAAAGAAATAACACCCTGTTGTCTCCTTGCAAGCAAGCAGTAAAAGAAGGCTCCAAGGTTTTCATGGCTGAGGGGGAAATCACGTGGTATGAATTTAGCCGGAACGATTCTGAAGATAAGATTGATAAGCCCCGATCTCTCCTTGGCATGCTGACTAAACGAGCTAGCTACCTCTCCCTGTGTCGCCATCGACGTTGATTCTGGGGAGTGCACACTCCTTCTGCGCTGTACAGCACTCGATACCGGTGCTTTATTAAATGCATGAGATATGCCCGAGACGACTACTCTTCCCAAACACCAGCTGGAAACAACCCTGCAGCATGAGAGGAAACTGATCAAGGACGGGAAGCTTAAGGAGGATAACCCCCTTGACCTCAGCGAGCCTTTCCGTGAATTATGCGAAGCATGTCGACGAGGCGACCTGAGAGCCTGCCAGGAGAAGATTACTGAAGGCGTTAATATCAATGCGAGAGATCTATTTGACTGCACGCCACTGATTCTTGTAAGCACTGGCTTCTTTCCATGAAATGTTTTCTCGTTCCTTGTGAATCGTGGCGACAACCCCAGTTGCTTTAAGGTCTGTTATATTCCGGAAATGATATGCTGCATTTGTTGCTGTAAAACAATTGTGGTGCTTTGGAAGTTGACTTTGTGTAAAAAGGCAAGCCTTTGCGGCCATTATGAAGTGGTACAACTTCTCCTTGATTCGGGTGCCTTGTGTGAGCGTGACACTTTTCAGGGTGAAAGGTGCTTCCTCTCCTAAGTTTTCTTCTCCAATTTACCGGATTCTGTCTGTTAACTCTCATTGATATTAGATGCCTATATAATGCACTGAACAACAGAATTCGAAACCTGCTTCTTCAATATGATTATTCGAAATCCACGGACCCATTGCAACCATTTGCTGCCCATCTCGCCTCGCTATTAACACGAGACCACCCTGAGACTGCAGATATTGCAGTCACGATAGAGGATGAATCGTTTCGATTGCACAAATTTATTCTATCTGCACGGTCACCGTCTTTTGCTAGGAAGCTGGCTATTGCCCCAGAGGGGAAAACGTGGAAACTCCCAAGCAAAATCCCGCCTGAAGCCTTTCGCATAGGCGTAAAGTATTTGTACCTAGGAGAAACATCGCGGGAACTGAGATGTGGTCCGGGGACTGGCTTTACCGAAGCGGAAGTTCTGGCTGGCATTGAAAAGGTTGCCAAACACCTGGAGCTCACTGGCCTTGTTGAGACTATTCTCGACAGCGGGGATAGAAGGCTCGCTAGGCAGCGTCGAGCAGACGAAACTGCAAAGGGCCGGGATCAGATGGAATCGTGGTTTCGAGAAAATGTCCTCAAACATAAACTCGTTATCGACGTCGACAGGGCCAATTGTGTGAAATGGACAAGGGCTAATGCCATATTTGCTGACGTCTTACTTCGTGCGGATGAGCCTGAGGCCGAGGAAACGCCACAGACGGTCGATAATAAACGAGAACTAGACCTCCCTGATTTTCAATCGGCTAATCGTATTCCAGTGGGCCCAATATCACGGCCATCATCACCTAGCTCGTCGCCGTCGTCGCAAAAGATTCGCAGGTCAACTCTCTTTCCCGTTCATCGAGCGATGCTTCTTCGCTCCGATTTCTTCAATGCAATGTTTTCTTCTACCTTCAAGGAAACCCAAATAACGGAACATTTACAAATAATACCCGTCGATTGTTCTCCTGACGCCCTAGAAGTTGTTCTCACTTATTTATACACGGATAGGGTCGAATTCCCATTATCGCTGAGTGTCGAAATTCTGCATGCTGCAGATCTTCTTTTGATTGAAAAGCTGAAGTCAAAAGCAGCGGTGTTAATAAGCTCCCTTGCCAATGGCAACATGAAACCACAACATATCCGGAACGAGAACGAAAAAGCTATCAAACAGTTGGATACCGCTCCAAAAGAAATTCAAGAGGAAGCAGAGGAGGAGGAAATAGATGTTTATGAGCTCATTCGAGCAGGGTGGATGTTCCGCGTTCAGCGTCTGGAATCGTTCGCTGCCAGGTATCTTGCTTACCGCCTCGAATCGCACATCGATTTACCAGAGTTTGCGGAACTGGTTGCCGAATCAGCGACCCGGATTACGCAAAGACAGGAAACAGATTCTATAGAACTCATAGACGATATTCGATTCTATCTGGACGAGAGATTCAGGCTGCGGTTGGAAGACTCCGGCCTTGATGAAATGATGGACGAAAACATCGAAGCGTCAAAGACCGACAGAGAGGGTATCAACGTCGCCGAAGTGGCCGAGCCTTCAAATAATAATATGAAACCATCCCATATTCCAAATTGTGGTTCCGGACCTGGGATTGACTCTGCGTGTGCTTTTGCCTCACATTCAGCTTCCCACCCAGCCTACCTTGCTCGCATACAGCAGGATCCAGGAACCCCAGAAGATGAAGCCATCGATGTCAGCGACCGCAATTCTCCACCAGAAATTAGTTTTGATTGTGAGGAGCTGAGCACATCTTTCAGAACTCTGGATGGTCGTGTTGTGGAAGACGAATTTGCGAGAGACGCCGCCGACTATCAAATTTTACTAAATAGACTGGATCATCTTTTGGAGAAGCTTGGTTTGGAGGCATAAGTTTGGTTACGACACGAGCGATATTATAAATATATATCGGATTTTGAACAAATCAAACCCGTCATTACCAATTACGTCAATTTTCATGTTGACCTTGTTTTACTTGGAAATTCTGCTATTATTCGAAGTAGAAGCAGAGCAAATACATCCTCTAGGCCTGTCATGTTCCATATAAAATTTTAACATTTTCCTCCCTATATTTCTCTTTCATCATATAATTATTTATTTACTGGGTATATACATATTATTCAACATATTGTGCTGTCTACGGAGTATGCTGCTTCTTCTTTTCCTTTTCCTTTTTCTTTTCCTTGTTTTGTTTTTGAGCCATGTTTTGAGACTCAGATACATTTACGTGGACATGCATTGCATGCGATGCATGTACAGTACGTACATGCAGAGCTCATTATTACAAAAGCCAACGAACGAGGACATGAAAACCGACAGAAAATACAGAAAATATGTAAGGTCTCTTATAAGATAAAATATATACATACACACACCAGTCAAAAAAGTAAATACAGATGAGAAGAGAAAAAGTATGTAGAAAGAAGATGTCGAAAAAAGTAAAGAAGGGACGAAAGAACAACACTCGGACAAGAAGGGTGAAAGTGAAAAAAGGAAACGATAATAATAATAATAATAATAATAATAATAATACATAGAAAATGCGTGAAAATATCTTGTTTATCATGGATTTGACTTTCAAACTCAAACCAAAACCAAACCAAACGAGTTTCTATTTCCTTTCCATCGGGGGGGCGGGGGGGGATCCCATCCATCTACACAACCCGAGATCTATTCTTTTTTCTTCTTTCAATTCGGCACAAACCACATGTGCAATACCTCTCTTTTTATCACCTCAATGGGTGTTAATTATCTCAGAGTTCCCGTTCCCCTTTTGTTTATGTCCTTCAGGACATCGAAGGAGAGAGTATATGCGCGTAAGGTGAGCTGGAGCTCACAGATTATTCTGGAGATATTTGGACCCCTGTTCGGTAAAAAACAAATGTAACCGTGCCGTCAATGTCGAGTGTATCGATATTCCCACAAATTTCGATATTCCACAATGGTATCCCAGGGTTTTCCGCGTTATTTTTGCAAAAAGTCGCCTTCTCGTCTCTCTTTCTGTTATTAGTCCTTGGCAATGGCGATGGCGATGATGAAAACGACATCGACTGGAAAGAGTTTGACCTGGCGTTGATTCTGATTATTATATGGGGGGCGATTTCATCTTCACAGGCCTGGGAACCGATGTTTTCCGGATGCTGGTTCAAATCGGACATACAAAGGGAAAGAAAAGAAAAGAAAAGAAACGAAAAAAAGCAAAAAAAAAAGAGGCAAGCGACCCAGCCCTGGAGGTGGTTTTGCAGTCACGTGTATACCTCCCTTTTCAAGAACGACAATGGGAATATATTGCTTCCCTGGGTATCATATCCAATCTTTGGTTTCTTTTTGGCAGGTTGCGCACTCCAGAGTGTGATTTTATTCTATTCGAGGGTCTGTTTCAATTCACCAGCGCTGTTTGCGTAGGTTTGCCGGTATGGCAACCCCGTTCGTGTCGTTTCATATTACTTCTGACACTGAACGACTTGCCACAGTTGACATGGGGGCATTTGAATGGCTTCTCGCCCGTATGACTGTGTGAGTGAATCCGCAGACTCGATGGTCGAGAAAATGCTTTGTGACATGTCCGACAGATATACCTGTCATGATTTTGCGGGTACGGAGCCGTATTTGACGGCGGGAAGTAGTGGTGATGCTGCCATGTTGAGATTATGGAATGATGATGGTGCTGCTGCGCTGACGGTGCAGCTGTTAGAGGAATGGAAGGCGAAAAAGAAGGAGGGGCATGAGATGGCCGGAGATAGTACTCTGTGGAATTCGCGGGAGGTTCAACTGGAGAAGCAAAGGGAGCCGCGCTGGGGGGTAGTTTTGAAGATGCTGTGTAATGTTTCTCCGTAATGGAGACAGGAGAACCGTGGGATACGGACGTCCTAGTTGATTGTGGGGGAAAGGGGGCTTGCGATGTCCGACGCTGGTAAGATTCCGTAGAGGAGATTGTCGAATTCGTGAGATTTGCTACTGAAATAGGCGAGTGTGCAGAAGATGGTGACGAGCCGGACGGGGAGTGGTTGCTTCCATCTAGCCCGGAGCCTGGTCGTAGGGGAGGAGTTGGTGGTAAAATCATCCTCGGCCTGTTCATGGGCCTTTGGGAGGCTCCATGTCCTTGTGATTTCAGGTCTACATCTATAGGTGACAGAGAATTGGGGCGGTGTTTTTCTGCTCATGAGAGTCAGTATGTATATTAATATCCCCAACACTGGAAATGGGATTCTTACTGGCTATGTGGACTGGAGAGAGATGGTCTGCTCCTTGCAATAAAGTCGATATCGAAGGAAGTGAGAACCTGGTCTGTTCCTCGACAGGCGGGGATAATGGTGGTTGAGGGGTGCGGGAATATGCAAGATTTGAAGCATTGCGATCATAGTATCCATTTGACACAGATAATGATGAAGGTTCGCTGTGTAAAGCTTGACGCTTTTGGGAAGTGCCTGAATATGAATATGTTGAAGAAGGCGAGTTTTGGTAACTGGTCACCAAGTGGGATAGATTCATCTTGTCCCGAAGTCGTTGGCAATCAATGGTGGTTGAAAGTTGAAGATAAGAAGTTATGAACGTGTTGTATAGTAGTCCAAATAATGAGTTCGAAATATAATACGACAAGTGAGGCCTGTATTTTATGCGGTGGAGGAAGGATGAATAAAGAAGCAACAGAAGAAGTTGAGTTGTGAACAGGGTACGAATCCAGGACAAGGGCTCAGGACAGGTTGATAAGGGATACCCAGGTGGGCTGGCGCAGGCCACTGCCGGCGGGTTATTAGAGGAAATGTTCACGCAGTAGCTTGACATGGGTAAACGAACACACTAGGCCAAAGGATCTTCCAGAATCCAGCGGGGGTGTGAAGGAGCTAGGAGGGATGATGCTTTTTCTGCTCCTTTCTAAATTCCGGCGTAGTCGAAAATGTTCAGGCTGATGGGATGGTACATGCTAGGGACAAGTGGGTACAATTCATAAAGTATATATCATTCCACGAAGTTGGGGTCGATGCTCAGCGGCGTTACTGCTTACCGAGTGGACTATTCATCTTGGGCATCCTTCCATTTTCGACTACGCCGGAATTTAGAAAGAGGAAGGGGAGGAGGAGGCTGAAGAGGCGGCAGGGCAGTAAGTTTAAGTTACTCCGTTACTTGACAACCAGCTAGCTACTGGGTAAAAGACAAGGACAAGACAGGGACAAGACACGAAAAACAACAACCCCCCCCCCAAGCGCCTGAACCAGTGTATATAGTTACAAGGTAACCGGGGTGAGAATAGTTCTCCAGCAGCAGAAAAAGCACATGCAACGAGAACGATTAATAGAGCCTACGTCAAGAGGTACCTGGCAGATGTTTCATCATCGACGTGTATCCGCATGCTGCAAGGCCCGCGATTAGGTAGATTGGAGATGACATACATGCCACGGAATACAACAAGGGACATCCACACCGAGACTACGGACTACGATGAGGGGCTATCATGTCTAAGTGCGGCTGGGCGACGGAGCAGGGCGGGGAAAGAGGTGTTGTTGATCACAGCACATACATCATTTTAAAGATACAACAAAAAAACATTTTTTTTATAAAAAAAAAATCAAATCAAATCAAAATCAAAATCAAAATCCTGTTTAAATGCTACTTTCCACTTGCCTATAATTCCTCCCCCTTTTTTTTTTAATTTTTATTTATGCAATGTATGTCATTTCTATCGATGTCGGTATCTATATCGGCAGCGAAACAGAGTGTGGCAATTTCAAGGGGCAAGATCCAGACTTCAGGAAGCAAGAGCAGGAGAAGCGAGCGAAAGAGGGGATCCGGATCGACTTAGTCATGCCGACGGGGATTTAAAAATAAAAAAAAAAAAAAAAAAGTCAATATTTTTTAAAAACAAGGCACAAAATAACATGCCCTCGACTTCTCATTAGTGGGAATCTAACAAACCCACCAATTAATTTAATCGAGTTACTAGAAATAGTAGTATAGAACAACAAGATGGCAAAAATTCAAAAATTCAAAAATCGAAATAAAAAGATTAAAAGGAGTGGAAAGCGAATGAAAGTTGAGTTCCAGTACAAAAAAGATGGGGAAACAAATAAAGAGCCAAGTACCGCAACTCTCTCCGTAGCCATGTTTGAATGCTTGCGCAGAGTTGACCCAGTTGGCCGTGAAGGTTGAGTGATGATGCTGGTGATGATGTCGATGGGCGGCGACATCATGATCCAGGGGGGCCCCACTAGGCTAGGTGGGGAGAGCGCAGGATGGTCCCCCCAAATCTCCAACCCTACAAGGGGAACAAAGGCGAAAAAGTGGGAGATGGTTCGTGCTAGGGCCAGGAGAGGGAGTTGGTTGGTTGGCTGGTGGGCCTGTGTGGTCCTGTGGTTGGTTTCTTGCGCGCCTGCCAGTTTTCCGATCTTGGAGCCAAGGTTTGGGCCCATGGAGACTGGACTGGAGTTGGAGCATGGGCTGGCTTGGAGACATACTTTTGTGGCTGGCCTAATCCTAAGGGGCCAAGGCTCTCTCCTCCATGTTGGCGGGGGGCGGGGGGGCGGCGGCGGCGAAGGTTAAACTCTGAGGCCTATATCCATGGGTAGGAGTCGGTATCTAACCCACATGAATCCAAGTTAACATACTACTATGTACTTCGTTCTGTATGTACTGTACAGTACATTTATGTCCTACTCTTACAACACTGCTAGTACCTCTTGGTAGGGAACATAGAACTACTACTAGTTACGAAGTGAATAGCACAATGACATCTCTAGAAAACATAAATATAAATATAAATAAAGGGCGAAACAAAACTCCGCCAGGGGAAGGAAAAAGGAGCAAGCATCCTAGAAGGGTCAAATAATTCAAGAAGATATTCCACAAATAAAATCTGATCGATTTTGTGAGCAAGCTTGTAGCTTTCTTAAACAGGTTTAATTAATCAGCCCATATATATTAGCTCGTCTTTCAAACCTTTTCAATTCGTTTTTGCTTTGATTTGGATTTTTTTGCCTTGCCTTTTTACCTCAATCTTTTCATATCAACTTCCTGGACATAAATTTTGCTTTTTAATGTAACTTTTTTTGGCTATTTCTGAGATGCGGGGCATATTTAATTGGTATTTAACTCTATGTTTAAGCTTTCACGCTCAACTAACTACTAGAACTACTACGGAGTAGTAAACTTGTAGTATATCATTTTTGCCCTCCAATGGAGGAAAGAATACAGAATAGATAAAATAGATAAAAGAAATATAAACTGCCTGAGTAATGTTAGATTTTCTATATGTTAATTAATATAGTCTTCTTAGGAGAAATACTGTAATAAAGGGACAGATATCAGACATGATAATGCATTTTTGGCACTAATAAATGTTGCATTTTTTAATTGAACTGCATATGTAGCATGTACGGAGTATACTGTAGAGTATCTCAGAAACAGCAGATTTAGTATGCAGTAGTCATTATTTAATTCACAGATATATATTTATTATCATACTCTGCATTTACATATGCCTTCATTCATTCATTTAAACTCTAGCTATGTTGTGGTTATGTTGTGTCTGAAGGCACCTGTAAGTCAATGAATGTCATGTAGACAAATACATATACCGTGCACAGTATACAGGGGAAAGAAAAGAATTACACTGTCACTCAGGATAGGACCTCAGAGAGGTGGTGCGAAAAGAGGGCTGAAAAAATGAATTAACTCCTTTGTTTTTCTCTTGCTTTTTTTCCCCTGTTACTATCTTCTGGGTTGCTTGGATCACCACTCAGTCGAAGGCCAAAGCCAATGCACAGCGCGGTGTAGTATATACATAGCCATGCTGTCAAAGGCGCACATATTAATAACAGAAGAAAGTACAGGGTAGGTGTGAAAAAGAAACCCAAAGATCTTAAACGAGAAAAGTAAGCAAAAAAACAAAAGAAAATGCCCACAGATGAATGTGAATTTCCTCAAATGGTTTTCAATGGAAAAATGTATCGAATTGATAACAAAGTGCCATTGCTTTTTGTCATCAAACCATGAATTAGATAGATAGACAATCTTTTGAATCCTCCTGGAAATGGGAATAAAAAAAAATAAAAAAAAGGGAAGGAATAAAAAAGTTGCAGGACCGATGAAAGTCGAGAGCAATGTCTGTCGAGGGTGCCCCCCTGGCAGCTGCAGTGAGGAAGGCGGTATGGAAAGCGATCCAGGGTTTGGTATAGCTCGGAGACATATTTTTGTTTTCCTTTTCCCTTTTTTTTTTCCCCTTCCCATCCTTGTGCCACGCTGCAGCAGAGGCGGTATAAGTTGGTCACAACATCAAGGGAGTGATGTCAAAACGTTACCTATCATATTTTGTGCCGTAGACATGATAAAAAGGTGGGAAGGAGAGAAAAATAAACAAATAAAGGTTGGCTGATATATATTTAGCTCGTATTCTGGACGCTGGTGCAGAGGACTGCACTAGCGGTAGTACTACCCAAGGGAGCTTGGATGAAAAAGCAGGAGGGAAGTATGAAGGCTTGTCTTTAATATAAAGACACTGTTGCAGATATTCAATACAAGTGCCTGTCTAAACCCGGCATCTGATATATCTGGAAAGGAACTTGAAGTTTTGTATCGCATGCGTCTGAGATAATGGATTAATTGAAGATGAGAAAAATGATGGATTAGACAGATCAAGAAAGTTGTCTGACATTTTAGTCCCTTTATTTCGTCCACATAACCACGTAGCTATTTAGACCCCAACTTCTGCCATTCATCATTCAAATTGATTAGGTTTCACAAAGCAGATTTAGTGGGCCATTCTTACTGTAACACAGCTGATATAAAAATAAAATGTGAATCAAAAAGAGCTGACTTGGCCTGTGCAAAGTTGAACAGTCAAAATCAAAATCAACAATTATAACAGGTCATTGTCATGGCCAACTGTGGCAAGGTTGACAACTTCTGTACGGAGTAGTATTTAGTAGTACCTTGGTGAGGGAAAATAAAGCCCTGAGAAAACTCAAACTTTGACTTTGAGATGTGGCGCATTCAAGGGGGGGATGGTTCGGCTGTTCTAGATGGGAAAATATAGTTTTAGTATTCATAGTGTTGGGGTTTAGGGGGATGCACGGGGCAAGGAACCAAGGAAGGATATGTAAGGTACGGAGTACAACTCCGTACTTTAAGCGGCTTATAGATAGTAGGGTAGCTAAAGTTGGAGGGTTGGCAATGGAAGAGGCTTTACGCTGCCAATTTCAATGACCCCTTTATATATTGAATACTGTGGGAAGAGCTTGAAATTGGAGGAGGGGAGGGCGGGGGTGTACGCAGGTGAAGCAAAGGTGAAGGAAGGTAGGGAGGTTTGACTAGTTGCGCCGAGAAGAGGAGCAGATCAACAAATTCTTGTTTTTCGGACGCCGTCCGGCATCCCATCATCTGTTTGCTGGGGGGAGGGGAGCATGGTTATCAGAGATGGATATCTTTAGGAACTCAAAACGCGAAAGCTTGAACCAGCAAATCCCGGAATTGGAAACCGCCCGAGGAAGTAAATAACCTTGGAAAGGAAAAAAAAAAAAAATCCTTCTACTTCTCCTTGTCGAAAAAAGATAAAAATATTAATAATATCGCCTATCTATATGGGTTATTATTACCGAATAAATCGTCGTCAAAGAATGGTAGAATGACTCATTCACTGCATGGGGGGCGATACTAAAAATAATGAATACTACGGAGTATGAATAAACTACGCTGTAACTGCTACCCAAATACTTCAAAATGAAGGGACCATCAAGATTGAGAATCCCCGAGATATTTTTTTTCAGGGTTGGAAAATTGAACAAGTGGGGGCGAACAATAGTAGTACCATACATACACCGTCTACCAAGGACAAAACGCCGTGATGTGCCATCACTGGAGTTCGCAGTGCAGAACGGTATGCAAATCATCTTACGTATTGTTGAGCATTGTTAGTGACGGATGATGTACCCAAGGAAAAGTGGGAAGGGAGCACCCAGGGGGGGGGATTGTGAAGGATACAACCAGTCTAAAGGAGGGGTAGTTGGGTGACAGAGTTAAGATGCCACGACGCGATAAAAAAACGCAAAAAAGAAAATTTGGTTGGATGACTAATACGTGACTAAGCCTCTAGCCCCCCCA
>LGUA01000409.1:0-18118 GCA_001660665.1 Emergomyces africanus
CAAGAGCAGCAGGATAGAGAGGAGAAGGTTACGATATTCCTAGCTAGCTAGCGTAGCGTTGGATGGGGTATCTTGATATGCCCTGTGAGATGTGCAGGTTTATGTCAAAAGATGGGGTAAAATGTAGTATGCTGATCGCTGGCAGTGATGGGCGGGATTGAGGATCATGGGTCATGATCTTCCTGTTGAGGGTGATTGGATTGGATTCGATTAATTCGAAGTTTGGGCAAAAGGATACTAAGTGTGAGGGATGTTTTGACTCAGAGACAACCCAGGTGGTATGCGTTCCAGGTGAAGGTCGCTTTACCATCAACTGACTCGATTTGAGTGGGTTTTCGGAAGGTTGGTAGTTGGGCGTTGAGGTCGGTTAGCTTGTGGCAATTTAGACACCTTGTCTTTTTAATGTCCGCATAGGAGCAGAGCATGTCCTATATATATCAGAGAACGCGGCTTTTTGTAAGCGTGGGATGTTTTGTTTTGAGGAATTGATGAGATACAGCTGACATTGTATATATTTGTTTCGGTGGAAGATTCCATTTGTACGAAAGTTGGAAATGACTCACTAGAAGATAGGCGAGATCCCATTTTCTATCTCTAGACCTGATACATTCCAATATGTCCGTCTCCATTTTAGACGAGTTCCCTCGAGGCACAATCATCACCTGCCATTCTCTGGGACTGTTGCTGCCATAGTACTGCCCCTGGAGGACATAAAATTGCAACGAAATGTTCCTGATCGAAACGGCGAAGCGGCCATTATTGTCAGAAGGTCGGGGCACCTCAATGGATATTGGAATGTCCTTTTTCTTGTACGCTTCAACGACATCTTTCCAGCCGCTTTCACTTGACGCAACCTTTAATTTTTCGCCCTCCTCCGCCAGCCGATTCTTCTGATCCTTTTCCATCTGTTCTTCTCTATCGATCTCTCGCAGGATGCTATCGTAATCCCGTTCCCACATGCCCGTCGTTGGAGGATGCTCGCCGCCACTTTCGGCTAACTGCTGGTCTATTCGATTCCAGATCGCCATCATGTCTGGGGTCCGCCATTCAGACTTGAGGTTTTCTACCTCAGCCACTCCATCGCGAGCTGCTTGTGAGAGCTGTTCGAACATATCTTTGGGGGACTTCGGCATTGGGGTGCGTGTGTCTGGATTAACAATTGGAATTAACGGAGAGAGCAGGCGGTTGGGAAGTAGGGTTCGAAGTCCATGAATCTGAAAAAAACATTAGCATGAATAGACCTTTGACTGTACTTTTCTATGTGGCCAAGCCCGCGTTACAGTATGAGAGAACGATGTCTTGAAGATGCACAGATTGAAAATGTCACATACCTTCGCCTCCATCTGCTGCAACATCGATAAAGCTGTGACTAGTTTCCTCTCCGACTCCCAGTCCTCGTTTGATGAAAGTAAAATGGATTTCTCCTGTTCTTTGGAAAAAAAGTTGCCAGTAGCAATCGTATCATCCCCAGTGGGAGGAAGTACAGACGAAGAGCCGGGAGCAGCCCCATTACTAAACCCCATGTGTGTGTCCATATTGTTTATGTTTGAAATTTGAAACGATTTATACGACGGTACGGAGAGTGTATACGGTAAAAAAAACCATCTCCTCTCCTAGGTTTCGAATAAAACGCAAGAAATCAAATTGCTAGTTCCCACAGAGGTGGGGCTCCGGGTTAGACAGGGTTATATAGCAAGTCACTAAGATAGAAGGTGTTTATGATGGCAAATAGATTTTAGACAGGCTGAGAACTCTTCAAGTGTTCAGGAGGCCAAGAGCGGCCACTGGTAGATATATGTGATGATAACTTGAGTAAGGTAATATGCAGCTAGAATCTGGTCGATGTTACTTTAAACGGGTGGTGAAATGGAGAGACTTGTGTAGTAACTGATAAAAGAAACCGGGCTACATTAGGATATTCGCAGATTGATAACATCGTGATTCAGCAGCTGTTGATAAACTAACCCCTTTCGGAATTAGTTACACCACGTGATATGTTTTAAGGTTCGCACCCTTGCACAGGTCTAGAACCCCCTGTGTGTTAAGGTTCGCAGATCTCTAAATAAATGTACTCTTCCATTCTCCAAGGATGAGCTACATTCATATATACGGTGGTAATAATTTCCTCATGGGCGAGCAAAAATCCAAGGCCCAAAATTCTGAGCTTGTCATTGATTTCTCATTTCATCCAAATTAAGATCATGTTAAACCATTTTCTTGCCATGGTTTCTTATCGAAAACTTACGCAGCATAACCATACTAATCTTATAGTAACTAGTAGTACTCTAGTAGGGTTTTTCACCTTTCGGACCTGGTGGCCTAGGTATGGGTCCAGTCGCTCCTGAATAGATGGAGATTCGCCGGAGCGTTTAAGTTGAGTCTCTTCTTCTTTTGTCCTGTCCTCTCTCCTCCGCTTCTGGGAGAGCTAATTATGCTTGTCCTCCCTACTACTTAACCTAGTATGTACGAGACTGTCAAACCCGCAGTTGTATCAACTGAAAAACCCTTAGCCACCATGAGCATCCTTTTTGGTCGGGTGGTTAAGTCTCACACCATGGGTGACAGGTTATCTGGCTCTCTGTTCGCTGCAGTTGTTGCGTTGTTCCGAATGAAGTGCCATATTTTAAAGAACTTACTCTATAACAAGCAAAGCCAGTAATCGCAGTATATACAGGCAGGCCCGAGGTACTATACAGAGAAAACGAGGACATAAAAATAACAATTAAGAACATTTTATAATTACTCATAATAAACAAATTTTCTCTTGTTCCCTGCCTCTTTCGTTCCGGGCTACTCATCTTTCCAGTCCATTATCTCATTAAAACAATCCCCAGATCCCTTGAAACATTTTAACTCTCTTCTCCAAAATCCCCACGCTCACCGATCCAATAACTGTACATAGCACGATTGCCCAGGTGATCATCGAATAGATATCTAAAGCCGCTGCATGGTGTTTCTCGTCATTGTTAATCCCAGAAGAAGAAGATGATGATGTTGACAATGAAGGAAAGGGAGAGGAGACATCAGCCGGAGAGAAAACTCGGCTGCTCTCTCCCAGTGATGAAATATAAGGAATCTAATTTCGCCGCGGGCTACCATGGCCATACCGAGGATAGATCTAAGATGCAGGATACAGAAACCTAGGCCGTGGCGATGTAGGCAGTAAGAGGTGATCCTGCCCCACTGGGGGCATTCAGGGAAATACCGAGTCATAAAATATTTTTACCCCCGAGTCCACAAGCCGCCGCATTTTTATTTTACTGAACGAAGCAGGATATTATATCAAAGCATGAATTCATAAAAATCACCCCGTCCTCTCCTATAATCTAACGGAGTAAAAAATTCGAAGAAAAGAAAATCTAAAATTTGAACAGCAACACAAAAAAAGAGGAGGAAATCATACTACGTATGCAATTGCCACCCGCTCGGTTGCTCCCGGTATTTTCCTTTTTTTTTCTTGGGAGGTGCCGGTCGAGAACATTATTTCTCGATTCAACCATGGCCTGGCTGTCTCTAAGGAAGTCATAAATTTTCGACAGTATGTAGGAGAGAACATTAAGAAGAGAGCATTGTCCTTGCGACATATCAAACAAACCTCCCAATACTGTGTGTGAAGGCTGAAATAAATACTATGTTGAGTGGGGAGCATTAAGTGAATAGTAGTACTACGCCAGAAGAGCAACGAAATACATTAAAAATGTTTCGACAAGACAAAATACAAAAAACCCAAAAAACAAAAAGAAAAAAGGAGAACAAAAACAGATGTTCAATCCCAATACCAATTGTCATAACGTGTCGTCAAAACATATTAAAAAAAGAAAAAAGAGAAAAAAAAGGCACTCTGTGTTCTTGTAATATCAAGATTTCTTGCTCTATCTGGGATATCCCTCCGTGACACAAAAGGAACTAAAGGACAAGAGGAAAGGGTAAGACAAATTTCGTATCCCCTCCACGCATGGTTTGGTGGTGGTGGCGACCGCCGTGTTTATAATAGTAGTTAGTGAGGCTCGTCAACATTGGGCGTATATTCTCTGACGGTAACATTGGTAATGGGAACGAGGGGTGTTTTCGGTGATGGCGACGTCGTTGCCGCATCCTCAGGCCTGAGCTGTCGCCTGCTATCGGGAGCAGTTGAAACCTGTGCATGTTCAAAGGCTTCTTCGTCGTTGTCATTACCATCATCAACATGTTGTTCTCCGTGTTCGTCAGCTTCATCATCAGTGATGGCGGGGCTTTCTATCTTTCGATTTCTCAAAGCTGAAGCAAAGTCAGGAGCAGGGGATTCAGAATTAGGAACGCTCGAACTGCGCCTGTCTTCACTCCTATCATCATAGTCGTTGTCGTCTGTACTTTTGGTAGATGCGGTATCTCTGGAAAAGGATAATCGTGGGTCGCGAGTGGTATGGATATCCTCAAGACTTCCACCCATGGACTGCATTCCAATAGCCCGAGCCACCGCAGCTTCCTCTTCGGGTAACTTTGTGACGATGCTATCAGTGCTTCGAGATTTTTCGAATACTCGGCCGCTCTTCATGTCATTCAACCGAAGAAGATGGTTGTACCGTTGTCGCAACGGATTCGCAAGTCGTTTCCGTTTCTTTTTCGCACGCTTCGTGGAGGGTCGGACGACAATAACGGGAATGGGTGACTGCTGTAGACAGTATTTCGACACCGAGCCAGGAAGGAGACCTTGCATACCTCCAAGGCTACGTCCGCGTGTTCCGACAATAAGTACCGCTGGCTCGTAGATTTGGATCTTAAATAGAGTTAGTATAGGGTTAGAAATGGATACGGGAAAAAAAAAAAAACACTGGGGAACATATCGCAGTCGCAGTCGTACCATCCGTTGTATGATTTCCTGTACTTTGCCGACAGCAAGTTCCATCACCAAGCTGATGGCTTTCTCATCATGGCTATTCTTCGCAATGACTTGATCAAGCAGTTTCTGGGCTTCCTGCCTGTACCTCCTTTCCTCCACGCTTGAATCACTGGCGATTTTCGAATCTTTCTCTACGACTCGTAAGCAAACAATTTCGTCGCCATCGTCGACGAGTTCGTCGATCAACCATTCGAGTGCGAAATCGGAATAATCATTTTGATCAGTACCACAGAGGAAAGTCCGGCTGCGCCGGGTGGGATGGTAGTCTTTGTGCTTGTAATTGAGGGTCAGCGAGAAGTCTGTGGCGTCGCGGTTGTCAAACGTGTCGAATGAGACCCCGCGATTATAGGCACTGACATCGTGAGAGGATGTTAGCGTAGTGTCAGGATGATATTCATCATGGCTGTCGGGGTGGGAAGGATGCATAATGCAAGTATTATTTCGTGATTGGAAATGGTCAAGTGGAATGTTGACTGGCTGCTCTTTGCAGCTGCTTTGAGGGTTTATGACTCAAGGTCCTCGAATCTGAATCTGGAGCGAACCAGACCAGAGAGAGGCGCAGTTCTTTTCCTTGTTCTTTTCCTTGATTTTCAAGAAGTGGGGCACGCTAGACACATAAGCGAATTATGGTGCGCGGGGTGAAGCTTAAAACTGGGTGACAAAGCCAAAGCTCTTTAGGAAGTTTCGAGGGCAAGAACTCATCCAGCCACACGTCACAAGCCACAAGAAAGGAATTGAAGAATAGGTCACGTCATTAAAGGCAGTGTGGGGAAGACGGTGATGAGTGACGAATGATGAACAAAAGCCAAGGGCTACTAACCTTGGTGGGGGAGGAGATGGAATTCTGTTCAGGCTGCGGTGGGTCAAAGTTCCCGTTGTGCTATCAGTTCGCTTTTTCGATAATTCAGCAGCGGACGCTGCAACATTGAACTGGATCGATCGCTGACGTGGTGGAACGTCGGTCAGCATAGCAGCCGAGCCGCCCAAAGTGGAGATACTCGCATCATCTCTATGTAATGGCGCTGTACCATCAGATCCCAACGCGGACGAACTGGTGTCAGGTGAAGTGTTTGTAGATGTGGAGTTGGACATTTGAATATGAGTATCTCAATCCGAGAAACCGTTTTTACAACCCGTAACGGGATAGATATAGCCACCGGACGTGTAAAATCAAGGTGTTCAATGATGATAGATATCAGGCGAGAGAGAGAGAGAGAGGGAGAGAGAGAGAAAGGAGATCAGTCAAAAAGAATCAAAAAGCCCAAACCTCCACGTCCCAACGCTGTCGAAAGATTTCTATTCCTCTCCTTGATTTTTTACCGTTTTTCTAACAAGAGGTATATCTCCGCAGTAGATATATTTATACTCGATTTTACGTAGAATGAACCCTGGCGGTCAAGAGTTAACGGGCAAAGCTAATACAGATTTGTATGGATGTCTAAGAAAAATGTCAGCTCAACAGGCCCCGCGAGAGCACAAAACTACTAATGAAAGGGGTAATTGTCGAGTAAGATCTCGACAATCTTCTGCCATTCTCAAGGGCATATTTAGGTAAATATACTAGCGTATCGATTGAGATAAGAGGTGGAGCAAGAAGTAGAAGAAGCTGGTTTTATACACTCACCGCTCTCAAGTGTACTGCTCTGCCTGAGGTAATTTGTAGGGTATGACTGGGATGACGATAAAGCTGTTTTTCTTTTTTAATATAAATGGGCAGGAGGTGGAAAAATCAAGATCAGGCCACACAAGACAGTTGGATGTCAGGCACCATGAAGCTCCTTCAAGACTTGGGGCAGGATGATGGAGGGACAGGCTGGCATTGTTCACACAAAGTTGTAGAGGAGATTGGCCTGTGTTCGTGTGTCTAGTATTCACTGTACGGCGAACGGATTGTCCTAAGGATGGGGTTTCATTCAAAGAAGCGGAGGGGTAAAGTCGAGCGGAAGAAGGAATGGAAATGGGAGACGAAACGAACGTATCAGAATCGTTTGGCTGAAGATGTGGGGGGTTCAACTTTCAATAGGTGGGCATCGCAAACTCTCCAAACTGACGCTGCTTAGTGCGTGTGTTGTGGAGGAGGGTGAGGGAAGACAGCTACAAAGAGATGAGGATAGGAGGGGGGGAATGGAAACGGGGCTGAGGTTGAAGGCAACGAAGGACGTTTGTTGTTGGCGATAAGAAGATCAAAAGGAATGGAGGAAGGATGTTTTGAGGCTGAACACAAGACCAGCCACTTGTGGCCAAAGATCCTTTTCTCCTTTAAGCAGAACTACTAACCCTTTTGGGCATTTCAGCCATCGGTGGGGAGTGGAAAGGGCCCACTCCTATTTAGGCATAGCGCTGCTCACAGACCCCAGTCCAAGTACACGTGTCCGGATTAAAGTTATTACTTTTCCGGTTGCCTTCTTTCTCTTAGTCAGCCGCTTATCTGATCCCCCCCCCACCAACGGAACGGAACATCATTCAGACAAACGGATAGAACCTTTATCTCCGTTTAACGCGAACCCCACCTCGAACACCACGGCTCCTACGCCTGCGCACACCCCGCCACCGCAGGAAGCGTTGTTTCACATTGATAGTGGCAAGTATTAAAAAAAGAAGAAGACGAACAAAAAATGGCAAATTGAAATTAATTATAGACGCACCCGGGGCTGGCCGGCGGCCTAGTGTGGTTGGCACCCAAATAACCGCAAATTCAAAGAAAAAAGAAGAATAAAACCAAAAAGAGAGAATGAAAGAATGAAAGGGCGAAAAATTGCTCCAGATCAACTGTACTCGTTGATGTAAAACTTTTTTTCTATTCCTTATATTTTTATTTAGCCCGGCAAAATATATAGAAATGCACCCGCTCACAGCTGTGGTTAGGCATCATCAATAATGGCACAAACCGCCGCTCTCCTGAACGGCGGGTAAATATGATGTAGCTAGTTGGCTATGCCCTTCTAGAACCCTCATCGTTTTATCATTGGTGTCATCAATTATTTCCCCCTTATTTTCTTTCAATCTTGATTTTGAGCTTGAATGAGCTTGAATGAGCTGGACTGACCGACTCCCTCTCCCTTTCCCTATTTCTATCTCTCTTCAATTAAAATTGCAAGATTTTGAAACTGAGGAAAGCAAGCTTGTTTGGTTGATTATTTCAAGTTTGTCTTTGGAGTTGCTGTATGCTGTATGCTGGGGGGCAAAATAAATAATAAATAAATAAATAAATAAATTTGCCCTGAGTTAATTGACCTATATATAACTAACGGTTATACGGGGGAATAATTCTATTAGAGTATGTAGTAATCACATGAAATTTTTCAATGATGGCGCACGTTTCAGCAAGTCCAAACTCGTGGTGGGTCTCCATGGCCCGAGATGTTCGGTTCGGAAACATCTACCAGTCTCGCCCGAGCCTGGGTGGCCATGATGATTCATTGCATAGGCTTCTTCAAGCATCAAAAATGTCTAGCTACACTTCTCTACTAGTACTCCGTACCATTTTCGCTTTTCTTCCAAAACAATAGTAATTAATTACACCATGTTATAGATATAGAAAGAGGAGAAAAATGAAAAAAAAAAAAGTTCACGTATTCTTCATCATATTTTCTATTTATATTGCCCAACAAGGCTTAGGTAAATAATATATCCAATTAGTAACGTAGATATAAATACATGCAGTAATTTATGTGGATGCAATCAGGAGAAATGAGTAGAAAAGAGGAGTAGAGCAAAATGAGGCAAGATATATAGATATAGATATAGATATATATTATATATAAATAAAAAAGAGCCAGTTCTCAACCAATCCCAACAAAAATCCCAATAGAAATCGACGAATCAGTCCCGTAAAATAAATCCCATCCTCTCTGCCTCCTTTCAACCATCGACCGGGTTCAAACCGGTGGGATGGGGAGCACAGGGAAATATGGAACCATAAAGAGGGATCGGACGGGGGTTGGGTTGGGGGTGGGTAAAGATTTGAAATGGATGGGAGAATCTGTTCCCTTTTTTTTTTTTGCCTAGTACATGTATATAGATAGGGTGTTGGAATGGGTGAATTTGGAAATTTAAATTGTGTGGTAAGGAGTAGCGGAAGTGGAGAGTGTTGGTGTTTTTTTGTTGGTTTATGGACCGTCGGAAAAAGAGAAAAGATAAGTGATGGTTGTGGATGTGAGAATATGAAAATGGAGAAACTTTTTGGAAAAAAACAAAATCCATCCTTTCCCGCCGCAGGCTTGCTCGATGTGTGCAAATATATGTAAATGCTCTAATAAAGAAGCAAAAGGAAAAGGAAATAATCGCTCAGAATCAGAATCAGTTAGATGAAAGTGAAGAAAAATCATTAGTCGTAAATATGATTTAAGAAGTTTTCTGTATAATTTTTAGAAAGCTTCAATCATAGCCGCCCGCTCTGGTTGGTGAGGAAGGAAAAACCTTTCCTCAAAAAGTGCTGTCGACTGATCTGATTCTGGCGATGATAATGTAGTGAAAGTCGACGGGTCTGATGGTCGTTTCGACGAGTATAGCTCGCTGCTTGTGACCACGGCGCCCTTCTTACTGAAACTGTCGATAGTTGATTGTGGAGGGGAGAGAGGTAATGATTCGTCATCAGACGAGGAATCGTCAGAGTCATCGAGGAGTTCGGGTGGTTGGTGTTTGGAGTGGGAGTGTGTTCGTGTAAGGGCCAATTCGTCAGAGTCTTCTTCATCGTCTTCCTCTATAGCGTCCTCTTCGTCCATGTATCGTATTATTTCCCGGCTTGAGATTCTGGGCGTCGAGGGAGGTTGTTGTTCTTGCTTCTTGGGTAATCGGGAGAATAGACCACTGGACAAAATATCTTCCTCGTCATAATCTGAGTCGTCGCTATCTGATCCTTCTGAATCCGAGTCAGACGGTAATTCTTCTGGATCCCAGTCTTCCTCGGGCTCCTCCACGACTGTATCAGCCCATTGAATGTGCTTATTGTGCTGCTGCTGTTCTTCTGATAGCTTGTTGTTGTTATTGTTGTTGTTGTTGGCACCGCGAACAGATTGATTGAACCAATTTTCCTGTTCCTTTTCTGCATCTGCGAGCTCGAGCATGAGAGAATCGAGCATATTGGCATGGCCCACTAGAATTCGCAGGTCGTGGTCTGGTCGAGAAGCTTCCCGAGAGAGCTTAGCTCTGGCAGCATGAGCTAGGAAGTAGGTCTGTGTGAGTGTCATTTTGCGTTGTTTCTTCGCTGGTGGAGGTTGTATTGAGAAAAGAGAGAAAGGAGAGGGAGTGGAATGAATTGTTGAGCTCAGAGTCGACATGGCGGGTTTTAGAGCGGGAAGGGTAAAGAAATTGCAGAATTGTTGGTTTGTTGTTTTCGGTTGGGGGATTTGCTTCACTTTTTGAAGGCGTTGGCTGCGATGACTCAAAATGGTGGTGCCTGCAAAAAGTTTATGTACCAAAGTCTGGGTCTGGCCAGGCTCAATGCTGATTGCCCAATCACATCCAAGGCGGTGAGATGGTGCAAGGAGGCTGCGTTGGTAGTGGGGTAGTGGCACTGAAGTTGAGCGAGTTAATATTAATGGATACGCGTCGATCTCGCTTGATTCCAGTGATGTTGTTAAGTTTGCGAAATTATTATATTATTATGTTTGTGGAGGAGGGAAATATAATATACTGAAAGAGCTAAAACTTTGAAGGGGATAGAGATCAAATTGAAGTTCGAATAATTATTATACTAAAAGCAGGTTCTGAAACGCAACAAAATAACGGGGACAACTGGCTACCTTTATGCACGTCGAATGGTTTGGCTGAATGACTCTTAAATCTGAGGTGTCCGCATGCTGGTGGTAGTGATACGGCCTTACAGCGGCGTAAACACCGAGCCGTCGGGTATCGACACCACCGACCATGTACGGCCGTATTTGGGTATGTAATCCATTTTGCTAGAGGCTGATTATTATTAATACCTACCCATGGGGCCCATGGGTAGGTGACGAGATAAACTCCGGGCGGGGCTTGGCTTCAAGGTTTGCCCATCCGCCTCTTATTACCACGTACGAGGAGAAAAACCTCAGGAGAAAAGCGAGAACCTGACAAGCTCGCTTGTGTCAGCCAGTGCAAATCAGCCACTTGGTTGGTTGGCGGTGTTTCACTGACTGTCTACGGAGTACGGAGTACTCCGTACGGAGTACGAACGAAGAACAATCTGTCTGCCTGTCTTGCCTGCAGGGGGGGTTCCTAGGACTCCGAACAAAACAAGCTCTGGTCTACGAATCATCGACCGTCCGCGTATGTCAGCCACTGTCAGGCATCCAGATAAAGGTATTGCTTTACACTGTACTCCGTACTCCGTACGCAACTCGCACCTGCATCCATTCCGTTGCGAGAGTCCTTGACTTGCCTACTCATGTCAACCTAGCCACGGGTCAAATATGCACCCGCGTGCGTGGCATTTCAGGGTCTGTATTCCTGCATATTATCATTAACGCGTATTCGTATCATTCACCCACGCACCAAGGTTCACACACAAAAGGTTCAACTCTCTTGGTTTTCCCCGACTCCCGTTCACCGCTCTGGGAAGTCGGCACGGGACAAACTTCCTTGGCAGCGAGTTCCTATCTCCGCGTCAACCTGGCTGTGCAGTCGCTTCCATATTTCTGTTGCCTGTAACAACACACCGAAAAAGTTTACAGTATCCTTCCTTCTCCGCAACAAACCCGTCCATCGTACATTATCAATTGAATGCCAGTGAGTAGGTAATTCTTCATACGGCCACCTCCTAGCTTCTACCTATTGACACTCACTCTACTCCGTATATTGCGTGATTACTGTTGCATTTTTCGTTGTTGAAGTACAGTCCATATCAAGGGGAAGTAACCAGATGACAAACCGAGATAACTGGAAGTGGGAAGAAGGCATTATTCAGCGGATGATTACACACCCGCAGCCGCCGTTCGAGGTGGGCCTTATCTAAAATATGTCCCACAATTTATTTAATTATGACGCCTGGAAATCACCCGTCGGGACATCAAGCTTTTTTCATGCTTAATAAATAAAATAAAAAAAGAATAAACAAGGCCTATTTGTCACGTCGAGTTGATTCTCGGCTTCGTCACTTATCGCGAAATAAGAGCAGAAACGCACGCGTTTCTCCCCAACATGGAGGAACATGCGGCGTAAATTCTATCTACGCAGTACTCCGTACATACAAACTAAACACCATTTCAAATCACCCCGAACACCAAATACCAAGCCTAGAAGAAATGATTGGCACTTATTGCGCTTCAAAAAAATTATTTACAAATCGCCCCCGCAACAAAAAAAGTAGAAGGATGAAAAAGTAAATATAATCAATGCAAAATCTCCATGCATCTATCACCTTCTCTAAATTTCGATCGCAATAAAATTTTTTTTTTCGCAGATGAAACTGACTGACAGGAATTACTCCGTAAACCAACCAGGATAAATTTTTGTGATGGATGTTCCTTTCCAAGGTTGTTTTCATAACCGTGCTGCATAATTAATAATCTCTACGGAGGACGGACACAGGAACCAATTTCCAAAAAAAAATTCTATCCCTGTAAGTTACGCACTGTACAGTACTACATATACGTCATCGCCCTGTCAACTGACAAACCATACGGAACTCGGCTTCACCAAAAGATGGGCTCTCGAAATAACATTTAATATCAAAAATAGCCAATTTTATCTGCTGATAACATATCAATGTTAAGAGTACGATATTGTTTTGAAAGTTAGATAACAATGAATCCGGAAGCCTTAAAATAAAAATAAAAATATGGATGAATCATTGAATGTTATCCAATAAAATAAAATGAAATCTTGCTCAAAAATGCACTCTTGTTTTCCACCTCTCACTAATAATATCTACAGACGAATATACAGTACTCCGTACGCACAGAAAGTAATTCATATAGGACCACCAACAAACGCTTTCTTAAATAGGAAATAAATTCGATCCATTTCCAACCAGCCTTATGACAAGGTGACCTTAAAAAGAAAAAAACGAAGAACAAGCACCGCTCCGGGCGATTTTCGCGAATACGACTGAATTGCTGTCTGTATTTTAGCTCGCTTGGATTTTCGTCACCAAACTCTCTTCGAAATAGTGTTATATAATTGGCAATTTTGGCGGACTCGGAGTTTCAAACGAACCGGCACGCGCGCCCGATGTCTGGAACTCAGCCCTCCCACACCACCACCGGAACGCGGCATTGGAATCAGAGTTTGTATTGGCAGGGCCTAGAATTTTTGTAGGTGCTGTATTTTTACAGAAGAGATACGCCTAGTAATTTATTTATTCGGAAAAATTGAGCACGAAGGGAGAGGAGGACTTTTCATCTCATCTTTTGATATTGCTTTGTAGTTTTTCTTCAAAATTATATACGGCGTAATTCAATCCGTCACCCCACACCCAATTAACTATTGTTACTATTATTATTCGGGAACAGAATGAAAGATAGAGCACCTGTATGTAGTATTCACAGCGGCTTACCTGGAGATGAGACAGAAACTGAAGTGCGATATATTTGCCGCTCGTTCTTTACTAGTTTTCCGATTGGGGCTAAAACGTGACAGGGGCGCACACACGTGGGCTTTTTCAAACGTCCAGAGCAATTTTTCCGGCCGAAACTGGCACCACGTTCAACTGTATCCCGTCCCGCATAGCAACGTAGTTGACATGTCAATATTACTATTAAACATTTGCCTCGCTCACCTCGGGAAGTATGTTTGCCTTTTCGTTTTCGGTTCCCAGAGACATCCGTGGTTGGTTTCAAGGTGGAAATTATATATACGAAGATTGCACATCAGGCAAACGTGTTTCAAAGAGGAAAGATTTCGGGTTTAAGAACGGAAGCAAAAGCGTCCGAAAGTAAGAAAATAAAAAACCTCGCTGCCTGAGCCTTTCAAAAGTACTTGGCAGGAGGAGTCAACTACTACTTACACGCACCCGTAACTTCCTTCTTGTTTGGGGAGAAAGTTGAAAAACAATGTGGTATTCCTGAAAAATTCTGCCAGATGCTTCCTCTTCTAGGTGGTCCATTAAATCTAAAGAAAACATATTGGCTCTTGCTTGCGGGTATTAAAACAAAATTGCAGCTGCAGATTTAAAGCCGCACAGGTATCGAGGTTTTCTTCTTCTTTTCTTTCGGTTCGGTCTGACATCCCCTGCAGGCTGATTGCCAGGGTTTGAAAAGCCACGCGATTGATCAAATGCGGATAACGGATATTGTGAATGCCAACCTGGGCTATGTCTTTTAGCGCGCATGGATAACTCCGTTGAACCCGTCAAACAAGAAACTCTCTCACATCTGAAGGTATCCGTGGATATAGCTCTGATTCCAAGTCAAGTAGCAAAGCAAGCAAGGTACCTAGGTACTCTAGTGTACCATTGAACGATCGTGGCTAGAAAACTCAGCCACGCCTCATCTAAAGCCTATCCATGGATACATCAATTAGATCTATAATGCATCTAAATGGAAAGCTTCAAGAACCATCCTACTTTTTGATTCAAGCAACAAACAAATCTTCATGCCTTAATCAACGAACCTTTCCAATTTTGACTAACAATAATCATGACTGGAAATCATTCATAGCCTCATTGATGTGTGCCCGTAGAATTATCCCCTTTTAGCAATAAAAGAGAAAAGGGCTTGGTAAAAGGGCTAGCATTGATCAATAATGCGATTGTTGATATTCCATTAATTTTGTGAGAGAGCATATATGCAGTCTCCAATCTCTGCGGCGCTAGAGACAAAATCTCTCTTGAAGAGTCAAATACAGTTCAAACATCTGTATCAAATCAATTTTTAATGATCTGGCAAAGAATTCTCATGTGGAAGATTTTCAGCCTGTCATTGAATTTGTCGTCGAAGTCAATGAAGAGCCACTGCTGTTGTTAAAGCTGATTGGTACAGCGCATTACCCTGACAGCGCATCCCACACATACAACACACACCTTCGCAATGGCTGACAAGGAAAGGCCAGGTGAAGGAAAAACTAGGACACCGCCTCATACATCCATGTCAAAGACTTGAAGGTCAATGAATAATTGACAGATAGGCAGGGCTCAACATTGGTTATCAGCGAGGACGTACGGAGTACTGTTAGGCGAAAACGCCCAGACTCATCAGCCCTACCAGGGGTCCAGAGCAGGCATCCAGCAGGAGAATCAGCCGGCCACCACAGCCCGTTCTTTTTACTATTTCGTGGTATTCCGCCCTTCTAAGGCGTCTTATTCATAGAAGCTTCTCTATTGCATACATGGCTTTTTGCCCCGTATGCGACAGAGAGGGAAAAATGAATAGGAAATTTGCACATATTGATAATGAACAGATTTCATTTTTCGTATTGTCACAGACATTAAGTTTTTTTCGAGTTCCTTTAATTCCGTCCCTCATCCACTCCCAGAACTCTTATGATTAGCATTAATTCCTTGCTTCATGAACTCTTTCTACTATCGTCCGCTTATTTTGCTACTTGAATTCGCAGTTATAAATTCTTCCTTGACTTTGACAAGTCCTCATTTTAAATATTTTTAACTAGAAACAATTATTACGGTTGCATCAATTTCCCGGCCATTTATTGGAAATAGCTACGTCCATACGGAGTACAGGTGGCCAAACATTCGAAAACCCTAGTTATAACTACATGGTGCCTCAGCCTTCATCATTTTTGTACCTGCGCATTGTACTGTACAGACAAGAACAAGACAGTACAGTACTTCAACTGTGGCCTGTTAAAACTTCGTTAAATTAAATCAAGGGGCAGCCGCAGCACTCCTCATTCTTCAGTGCTTTTAATGGCTGTTCGGCCCAGAAATTGAAATGCTTTGCTTCGGCACGCCTAACTACGGCTTGGATCCCGCTTGAGACCTTTCCCATATTTGCCCAATCGGGTCGAATCACTCAAATGCGCTTGGGAAAGCCTTGTCCAGTGCTATCACATTTTCTGTCTTAAAAATATTACCTTGTTTTTTTTTCCCAACTGGGAAATCTACATGAACCATGTTCTGAGTCAGAGGAGCCGCAGAAAAAAATAATAATTAATATAGCATCGCGTGGGTCTTTTCACAAAACATTTAACGTTATTTACAGATCGGTATTTTTTTTCTGGTCATGCCGCAACATCACATTGATCACCTTGTGGATCCGGTTGGCTGCGGCGCTTTCGGGGCCCGAGCAAAAGATATTGGCCAATTAGGCCGAGGCAACTTTACTGCGTACTACGCAGTAGACCTTTGGAATAGTATCTTATCTGATCAAATCTTCACTTGTATACAAAGTACTCTAGATTTTGGCCATTGCGGTGGAAACGATGGTATATTACAATCATTCCGGATATTCCCAGAGATGTCGCTATCCGTGACGCTCGGATTGTGGGTACTGTATCTTTATTCTGCTGCCCTCACGGGTACTATTCAGCTGCCAGGTTAAATGGCGCGCCATGGCCCATTATTGGGTGTTGACCGAATACGAAACAGGGCCAGGGGAGAATACCTAGAAGCAGCCTGGATCTATCTTCCTTAACCTAGAGGGGCCTTGTCGGCCAGAAGTGGACTGAACTTGGGCTGCTCCTGGCTACTGGCCCGCTCACAGGCTCACCCTTGTGCTACAACTCTTGGATCTGTTCACTCAACTCTCTTGGCCACTAGGGCACTTTGACCAATTAACCCAGTCGCCTGCTTCTGCCAGCAGGATACAACTCGTTTCCTGGGTGAATGAATGATGGATAGTATGCCTTTCATAGTAATTATGCAATTTCCTGTATTCACTGGTCGGCCCCGATCGCGTTTGTCAAGTCTTTTTTTTTCTTTTTTGAAAAAAATTGCCTCTCATCTGCTCCTATGCGCTTCGCTATAGTTAGGAGATTCTAGAGCTCCAGATTTTGAAAATTGCCTTGGCTGTTACCGGTAATCACCATCACGATTTTCAACGTCAAGTACTTTAAGAGCTAACGCTACTTGCCAGCTTGGGTTTGTTTCAGAAATCTGCTCTCGAATCACTTTCAAAAAACTGTGTGATCGCAGTGAGAAGGTAGAACCTTCTCTCAGACAGTATGCAGAAAAGCCAGATGTGGGCCAAAAGATAGTCTGGAAGCAACTCATATCATATTTGGCCAGATTTTGTTGTCCTTTCATCAAGTTGCTTTTCTCTCTCTGGCTGAAGATTGGTTCTGTGCCAGCGAGTTTGACTCAGGGGATTGAGGCCATTATGGCAGAAGACTCGATGAATGCAAGCAATGAACTTCACAATGAATAATGTCCACGAACTTACTCTCTAGATCGCCTTCAGGGAAGGCTCCAATGTGTGATTTAATGAAGGTAGTCTGAACTCGCCTTGCTACGGGATAAGCCGCACATTTCCTTCCCACATCGGTGAATAACCAACTGGTGCTCCTCTCATTGGTTGAACGCTGGAATATTGCTGCTGTTACTCTATTTGTTCTTGACGAAAGGAGTTCCGAAACAAACCCCCATAGTGGTGCATGATACGAGTGTATGAAAATTCAGGCCATTGACCAACACTATTGAAATCTCGCCATCCATAGTTTGAGCTTCTGATATTCAGCGCCTTGTTGAATTTTTTTTTGGGGGTAGGAAGACTCTGAGGTGCTACCATCAAGCATGGATGCTGCTCAGAGAAAGCACAAGTACCAAGTTGTCTCATTTGCTTGCGGAGAACCACAGATTAACGAGCACATCTTATAAAACCAATAATTTTAAAGAGCCGTACAACCCAGTGCTTCCCATTTTCGCTGCCACAATGTTCAACCCAGCTATACAGATCAATAGATCCTGAAGCCCCATGCCTTGAGCCACGAACGTCGTAGATAAAAAGGGAGCCAAGAAACAAAAAGAAAGGCGAGGCGGCTAGGAACCGAAGCTTGCTGTGTAGTTAGTTACTTATTGGGCAGATAAGACAATTGCTATTTAAAGTGACATGCAATAACTATATGCTGCCGCATTCAAGTAGACAAGTAAGCAACACAAATGGTCCGTTAAGAATACGCCAGAGAAAATAGGGATCAATATCTGAATTAAGTATGCATTGTAAACACATACTTGTAGAATTCCTCACTGTTATGTAATGACCATATAAATTGATTGCATTCCCCTGGCGTGTGCGTGGGAAGTTTTAGGCTCGTAGTACAGTATATAGCAAATACCCATCATTAGTATATCTGATAAATGACAAAAAAAAAAAACAACGTGATTCCGCATTGTTCAATCTTACTTACAGCCGCCACCCAACACAT
>LGUA01000041.1:0-44699 GCA_001660665.1 Emergomyces africanus
CCATCCCTCGTTTTCATTTACGGCGAGAGACTTGGAAAGGAAGCGAAAACACCCCCAAATTTCAAACAAAACAAACTTATGTGGCTAACTTGGAGGAACTGTCCCTGATATTGTATAGTTTTGAATACCGGCCAACTCGTCAAGGATGAACATTTCACGCTGTTCGAGGCGGTGGGGGCGCTCGAGGTGTGTGTTTTACCATTTCCTTGTATACAGAGCGGCGGTGGTCCCCTTCTCCAATGGAAGCGCTTTACCCCTTACCCACCCCCGAAGTTGAAGTGATGCAATTTATTGGAAAATATTTCCCATCTAATTTACTGTGGTAAAATGTAGATCATGGACGAGAAAATGGACAGCGGATATCTAGCGCCCGGTGAAACACTGGATGATGACTACGACGTGGTGAAACGGCGGCTGCTGCCTGAGGAAGTGGTGGGCATTATGGACCAGTTGTTGGGGCATGAGGTGTGTGTTTATTACCTACCGGATCGGATAATTACAGCGTGTTTGGATATGAATTATGGAGGCGGAAAGGGGTAGGTATGGAAGGATTTTTATAGGGATAACGGGTTTTGTTAATGTTTTTTTTTTTTTTTCTCGGTTGGCCTGAAGTTTTCCCTGCCTGTCTTTTCTTGTGTGCCTTTTTATCTCACTTCATTCATTCTATTCCCACCTGCCTGCTGGCGCATTTTATTCAGCGGGATACATACGATCAGACACACACTCACACACAAATAGATCGGTATTTATGATATAATTTTCGCGTGTTCAATGGCAACTAAAAACCAAGAGGAGAAGGGCTTTTCACTCTTCCGCTACTTTTAAGTTTCCTTCTCCGCCTTCTCATTCTTATATGCTGTTTTTCCATTGTCTGTAATTTCCTAGATAGACGAATTCCTGATTGTATTCGTCTTGAACAGGTTTCATTTGTAAATATAAATATATACATACCTTTAAATTCCGGTACATGCAGATCTGCATTCTCGTGCTATCATGGTTATTTTGCAAGAAAATGTCACTACCAAGTCGCGTAGCTCAGGCTGGAACCAGTTCTTGATTCACCGTACTGTACAGTACATACATGGAGTTGAAAACTACTGATCTAAGTTGGTTGGGGGAACTTGTATTTTACGAGCTGTGCCAGCCCACCAATATTCCAACATTCAAATTGGACCTGCACTTCATGGTATATATTTTACATTTTCCGCCCTTCAAATCCTCCCCCCACCCGACGTCATGTTTTTCAATCAATCAAGTTGAGCTAATATAGAACCCGCGCCTCCTAACGGCTCGTTTTGTGGCGAGAAATGAAGTAGAATACGGAATCGATATCTAGCGAGTAAATGCTATCCAGGCATTGAAAATGGGAGGGGGGGGACAAAACGTCTATATCGCGTCGGTAATACATCCATGGCTTGCGTCGCTGACAGTTCTGTGAGAGAGTTGAGCAAAAGTGGTTAGCGAGAAAGCCGGCGGGAGAGAAACACATATTACTCCTAGGATAAAGCATATGAAAACACATATGAGATGGGATGTTACGTACCTAGCATATTTGCCTAGCGTCCCTCTCATCATCATTCCTGTAACAGGGTTCAAACCTTTACTCTCCCTATCCTCCCACTCTATCTTCCGCCGCGCAAGAATATCTTCAGAAACGTTCAGGTCGAGCAAACGTTTTTCAGCGTCAATGGTGATGACATCACCGTCTTCGACGAGAGCAATAGGTCCACCGACTGCGGCTTCGGGGACGATGTGGCCAATCAGGAAACCGTGCGAGCCGCCGCTGAATCGGCCATCCGTGATTAGCGCGACAGACGAGCCTAGACCGGCACCCATGAGGGCAGAAGAAGGCTTGAGCATTTCTGTTGGGGAAGTGTAAAAAAAAAAAAAGAAAGAAAAAGAATAAAGACATGCTGTGGTATATAACTCTGGTATGGTATAGCCCCCGAGACTCCAATAATAACCCCATCCTTATCCATAATGCATTAACCACTTGAGGTGTTCTCACCCCAACGAAAAGCGAGCCGTCACCGCATTTGTCGCCAAAATCTCAATTCGTTGCTCATACAGTTCCATAACATGCATCATTGGATCCCCAAACACCACATCCTGCATATCACTGTCTTTCATCAGAAACGCTTCCGCATCACCCCCATCTTGCACATAATTTTTCTGTTTTTCCCTGTCACCCCCGCGAAGTAGGATCAGATTTCCTGCGGCGCAAAGGGACGATGGCGGTGTCTTCCATACCACTGTGGGCATCGGATCGTGGACTTTTTCCTGGTCGCTATTCCTGTTATTTTTGTTGTTGCCTTTGTCGTTGCTTGTGGGCTTCTTGCCGCCGAGGAGATGAAATTTTTGCTGCAGGTTCATCGAGGTAGATTTTCGGGATGTGTTCTTCCTTGGACTGGTGGAAGGCGATGTAGGTAGTGGGGGTGCAGGAGAGATGTAAAGGTCTACTAGCGACCGGACGTACGCTTTATCCGCACGGGGTACGGGGTCACCCTCGTTCACAAACGAGAAGAATAGCCATTTCTGGAACCGGCTACAGCCAGGCCCAACAGGTTTCTGCAATGGAAGTAGCGACAATGGCGGGGCGCCGAATGTGATGCAGTGTACACGCTTAAAGCAGTCGCGCATTCGTATCAGGTCAGACTTTAGCGTCCCCGACAACATGTGCATGTATAGCAGGCTAGCGATAGCGCCACCTGCTGAGTGGCCCGTGATCACGAGGGAACAGGAGATGCGCGAAGGATTTTCATCCAGTATCTGCCGCAGGCGCGCGGCCACGGGCCTGACCATCCGGCACGCGACAGAGAGGAAGCCCGCGTGGCACAGGTTTCCACTGTCGTCGAGGAAGTTTTCAGGCGACACGGGGTCCGAGTTCATATTCGTGGCCCAGTCGCGAAAACTGTGCGTGCCGCGGATGGCAAAGACGATTACGTTCATGTTGTCGACTGGCTCGGATTTTATGACCATTGCTTTCGTGCCGAGACGCCAGTCAGCCTCGACTCGGGTCTCGCGCTCAGCCCCGGTGGGTTTGTTGTACACTCTTTGGGAGAAGCGCGCTGCCAGGCAAAGCAGTGGATATGTAGGTATATAACTGTAAGGAGAAGGAAGTTAAGGGGATTAATTAAATGTACAGCTAGCTCCAGCTTGGCAAGGGAGAAGGGAAAAAGCTTACAGTCGCAAGGGTGTGAGAGAATCCGGAAGACGAGAGTTTGCGTAGTGGTACACTTTTGAAAAATAATTGATATTCGACGGATACAGGCGGCGTTTGCGCACGCGGAATGGCCGTCCGCTATCCCCGCCACGAAGTGAGGGTTGCGGCGGCTGGTGGTAGCTCACGTCTACATGAGAAAAAATTGGTTACTGGTCAAATATAATGAGAACGATGGGTCGCAGCAACGTACGTAAATCTCTTTCCATGCCGCTAAACTCTTGGCCATCTATGGAGGCAATAACTTCGTCCAGTTTCCCAGAAATAAGGTCGAGGAGAGTAGTAGACCCAGAGGACGAACTATGGTCTAGGTCGGTGTCGCTGTTCAAGCTCGCCCGAGTGGACCCTTTGGAGGTGGTTGGGGCGCTCTCCTGCGATGGGACATAAAGATGACGATGATAATGATGCCATTTTGGGCGTTCGTGGTAGGGTTGTATGGGTCTTGCGGGTTGTTCTGGGGGTAGCCAGGTGGAAGTATAGCGGGAGTGTGAAGGGGCCGGTGAGAGGGAAGGCGATATGGGCGGAGAGTTGGGAGGGGTCAGAGGAAGGTGCTGGGACGACAGGACAGACGACCTTGAGATGTCGTAATCCGAAGGGCTAAAAGGGATGAATGTGTGAGTGCTACTACTGCTCTTCTCATTGCCGGTAAAGCTGCTGCTGCTGTGGTTCACGGCGGATTGTATATCTCGGTAAGCCGGGTGATCTTCCAGCGGGGGTGGTGCTGGGTGGATATCAAGAGGAGGCGAGTGCTGAAGATGGTGAGAAGCCACGGTATCCGGGCGCGGAGGGGCAGGGCGCGGAGGATGTTGAAAGTAGTCTACATCGGTAAGCCCTGGGTGCACTGGTGGCGGACTCAATACGGGCGAGGAGATATTTTGCAGGTAATACGATGGCGGGAAAGGGAGCGGCGGGCTGATAGTAGGCGTGTTGGATCGCCGATGAGGATGGGGCACTTGGGCCTTGGTATACCAAGGAAGGTCATACTGCCTATGGTTTTGTTATTGTCGCACCGTAGACATTAAGTGGACGCTGGATATTGAATTGAGCATAGAAGAATAAATAAAGTCTGCTCCCTGGAGGGAGGAGGACATCCATCTATGAGGCTCGCGCCTACCATGCAGATAAGACGACGGCGTGAAAATCAGAGTTGCCCCAGCATGTGAGTGGAAGTAAATAGGAAAAGTCGCCGAATTTGCTGGACCTAGTGGTATGCTTGGAGAGGGAGAATAACCAACAGTTGGTGAGTGGATTCTACACTGTTGGAAGAAGATCACATCTGGTGGGGTTGTGTCAGATAAATATCTGGATACTATGGTATCGTTTTATTATGATGCTGCTTTGTCTTCGAGCCAACCGGAAATCGTAACTAAACACGACCGTCCCCCAGGGATCCGGGCGGCCATCCGCTGGCATTATTGGCTAAGGCATGCTAACCCTGGGAGGCCAAGGCTCAGACATCCGCACACCTGTGGACGAGGCTGGGGCAACATGAGGTAATTCGTGTGTTAGATGTTAGAACATGTGGAATGCCTTATCCCCCCATGATATTCGGCAAGGGGATAAAATGCCCTTGAATCAGAGAGCTAAGCTAACTTGTTCAATGATTGCTCTTGGTTTCGGCCCTGTCGTGGCCCGTTTATTCGGCTCGAAGAGCTGTGTCTGCGCGCCCCCCAACAACCCGGCTAGAATTTTAAGAATCGCCGTTTTGGCTTGAAGCTAAGTCGGGCTGTGGGTGGGATCTGCTGGGAAGTCTTGCGCCCATCGCCCAGGATTTGTCCAATAGCGACCGAGGTTGGCGAAAGATGTTGGCGGCGTGCATATTTACTACTGTATATACAACCCAACAACTGAAATGCAACTGGAGGCTACTGGAGAAACACCAAAGCAGCAGACTTCATCTTTTTCCTGTATCCTTGACCGGGGAGCCTGCCGCAGCCAGCTGGGGCATCGCTGCATCATGGCTAAAGATGAAAAAGAGGTCCAGTAAGATGAAGGTTCTCTGATGCGCTGGGGGAGGCTGACACGAGATATTTTGTTGATTCTTGATTGTTAAGAGTAAATTACTATCAGGGTGGAAGTTGCAGGCTACTCAGAGTTTACAAGAAAATTAGTATATAAAGTAATATAAATACGGAGGATATATAAGGTAACTAGGTGGAAGTACTTATATAGCTAACCTTGCCGCACGTACAACATAACCACAGACTGGGTAATCCGACGATGAGAAGCTGGTGTTTTAGTTACAAGTTTCGCTCTCTTCCAAGAGCGAATGGATATTAGAATTGCGACACCCCGAATTATTTCGCAACATCTCTGAATTAAAAGGCTAGATAGAAACCACGACAGCTTTGTTAGGTTACCCTATCAATTCCAACGCTGCGACGTCTTGCCTGGTCGAAGACTTCAACAATATGAATTCCCTCTCTTGAAGCAGTCAATTTTGAATGGAGGAAGTTAAGCAGCCCCCGCATTTTTAATTTCTCGGGGGTGGGCCGCAAGCATCTCAGATAGATGCAAGGGCATGGTTCTATATATAGGTTTTTTTTTTTCTTTCTTTTTTTTCTTTTTTTTCCTTTTTGAACTAGAGTAATGTGGTGCTTTCTCCTTAGTCTTCTCACGTACATACGCAGTACTTCCTTGCTAATGCAACCAAACATCACACACACCACCCAAAGATGATCCTTTTATCGAGTAGGGTGAGAAATGGGCGGTTGCGAAAAGAATCGATGCGACTGCACAATCGAACGCTTTAAGCATGCCTAGTCAGCGGCATACTGCGTAGATCCATGGATCCATCAGGAATCATGGGCGCTGATTTCCTTAAATAGAGGAGAGTGGACAGAATCAGATTAGAGATCATGGTTCACAATATGGATGTGGTCATATCCCACAGGGGGGCCTTGCTACCAACTCTTTTTCACCTTGCATGGACGTGTGATATATCATATATTGGCCGTAGTGCAGTTTTTACATGCCAAATTTTACGTACGCCAATCATATGGCAGTATTCAAAAATGCACCAATCACATCACAGAATGGGCATTTCCTAATTCCCTCGAAGCCATATAACATATTGCTACGCTACGCTTCGCAAAAAATCGACGTAGATGTTATTTAAAGTTCCAACGAGGAGACGCAATCTGATTAGCGTCTTAGTACTAGTCAGCTTTCACCACTGAAAAGGCTAAAAAGCCAGATGAATTATCCGTTCTCCATTCATACCTTACACCTTAGCCAAACGAGCAGCTACTATGTCGGAGACATCTGGAGAATCAGCAGTAGACGCTGTGCCAACTTTCGAAAGTTTCCCCAAACATCCCAAAGCGCGTCATTTTTACGACTTCGTGTGAACGAATTCAATGGTCGTAATCCAACAGAGTTTGACCGTGCTATCATGGGCCTATCTAGCATCCTCTGGGCGCCCTGTCGATGAACTCACGCGAAGAATCCATTACTCGCATATCGAACCTCTCCAACCCCCAAAGATGAAACAGAGGTCATTTCATATTGTTCTGGATATTGACAAAGATATGCTCAGTGATCCAGACTTTGAGAGAGTAGAGCACGAAGTTCACCGTGTTCACCGAGCTACGAATGATACATTGTAAGGATATCACGTCCTAATTTGAGAAATTCGACTAAATCTCTGAACAGTAAAGTCAATCGCATTTCGAATCCAGCCGAAGAGCAGAACTTTGTGCGACAGATGCGACTTTTCACGGACCCTTTCTATCCGTGGGCAAAATAATGACGCTCATCCCGGAGCCATGACGACTCCAGGGCTAATTTGTAGCCGTCATGCCTGTTTATTCTATGGGGGGGAGGGGAATGTGTTTAGGTCTGCTGGTACTACAAATGTATTGAAAAGATGCAGAATCGCTTTCTCGTGAGGCGATTGGTTTCGTTACCGACATGTTTCTCTGCGTATGTTTTCATCGGTGCTCAAGGTTCCTGTTCCCTGGAGGGTATGTAACTACATTTCATTCAGGAGAACTTTCTTCGATGACATCATAGCGCCAGGCCACTTTTGAGCTTATTCCAATTACTAGTAGCTTTGTACTGCAGTTTTGACATTTGTCACATGGAGTTGCCAGTGGATTCATCCGTAGAGTTAATCCAGATTTCCCTATATTTGGTTTAGGGCGTCTTGGCATGAGGCTTTGGAAAACAATTCTGAAGGGTGACACTGGTTTAGCGAACTACTGTATAACTCACAAAGGAAATATTCAACGTATATTCTATTGGATTTGAATAATTAGGAATATCCAGAACGAGCTAAACGAACTGAGCACGTGTCATCACTCTGTATCGGGGATTAGGCTGCGAGTCATCGTCACTCGCACTGATATTCTTGTGAGTTCAAGTTATCATTACTACTCGACCGGCGTAGTATCCGCTCTGGTGCTGCCATCAACACTTGGCATCCAGAGGTTGGTATGGATGCTTGCTGTATGCTTACAGATGGTTGGTCTAGTAGTCGTCCTGTCATCTTATTCTCCCCTGCTGCGGCAGCAGTTGCCTCAGATAAGTCATTCAGTCTGGCTCCCACATCTTCAAGAGTCTGTGTGGAGGGATTTGTAAGAATTTCATGAAATTCAGTATTTGAAGTCTCAAAACAATTCTTTCATCCTTCAGCGATACAGTAGTTGATATTTTCTTCATAGTCTAGCAGAATGCATGATCTTGTTATTAGCGCAATATTTATTATTACAGATATTTATATCGGAAGAAACTTAAGTTTAAAAATAAATAAATAAAAAATAAATGTATTAAAAAATGAATTAAAACAAATCATACGCCAACAACGTCCCTTGCTATTTTCTCTTGCCCGTCGTCCATAACTTGACAAATTGCTGCTTATCTTTGGCCCCCAGCCCAACCCTTCTTACTCGTCCTAGTCGAGCCAGCGACTCGCCAACCTGGTTTAACAGCGCCTGTTCACCGTTCGTTAACGACGAGTCGAGATCCACTAGGGAATCGGCAAGCTTGGCGTCTAATGTGTCAAAATAATTATAGTCATACGAAGGGTGTCGGTCTGCGGGCCCAAGGCTAGATCCGGAATTTCTATAATTTGTATCAGGTGTTTTGTTGTTGTCGTTTATGCTGGACATAGGGAGCAGAATACTCTCCGCAATCCTCACCCGGATACAATGGGTAGGTTTGCTCAAGAGATTCCACAGAAAGGACCTGTATGACTTTGGTATCGGGGTGGTGATGTCCGCAGGGGTGTACCGAAGGCTGACAGGGAAGATCCTTGTTACTGCAGATACTGTTACAAGAGATGGGCTCATTTGCAGAATACCTTTGCCGTTCGTTGTTGTGCATTCTGGAAACACCACGATGGGGCTATTAGGGTGTCGTTTTATCAGGGTCGCCATATCTACCAGGCGCGAGTTCGCAGATGGCTTGACTTCGGGGCCGGCGAATGCTCGAAGAATAGCTTGAAATACGGTGATCTGTTGGACCTTGCACGTGAACGGATAGGACACCGTGAATATGGGATCAAATATAGCGGCAAGGTAAAGGGCATCGATTGGGGAAGTGAACGATGAAGCGATCACGGATCCAGGTCCTGGGAGTCGGGTGGAGTGATGCATGGCCAGCGATCTGTCGAGCCATTCATTGTTAGAACCGCCCTTAAAACAGCGACTGGGAGAGAGCCGAGGAAAGAGCCACAATCTCATACCCTTTCTTAACGCCGTCTATCTGAAGATCAATCCACCATATGCCTGGAATTCCCAGTATTACCCATAGCGAGGCCTTTTTGCCCAGTGATCCGATGGGCAGCCATTGGAGAACGCAAAAGTAGGCAACAAACGCGGTGATAAGAAGCGGTAACCTCATGCAGAAGAGGAAGATGTGAAACGGAAGGTATATTCCCGAGGCTGGGAATGGATAGGTAGAAAGGGGGCGATTCCAGAGCCTGCAAAGCATTGTAAGACACCGTGATAGCCTTGTGTGCGCGCTGCGTAGTAAGTAAAGCTGCTGGTAGTTTAAAAAGGCACATACCTCTATCTCTGAACTGAGAGAACTTTTCCATGGTCAAAAATAGGCCGCAAGAGCGATAAGCCTAAATACACCAAAGGGGATGTTTCCCCTCGTGCTTGAGAGTAGAGTAATAGTAGTGGGAGTAGTATTTGTATATTTGTGTATTTGTGAATCTGTCGTAGTGCCTGAGATGACGAGGGCAATCACATGTAAAACCAGCAGCGACTCGGAGCAAACAAAGCGATTCGGAGAGATTGTGGTGAGGAGGAAGAGGAGGATGAAGGCAGGGAGGCAGCGTCAGGGATAAGGAAACCAGCTAGAACGCATTTTTATCGGCCTATCTCCAGCGACTCTGCAGCTTGTTGCCGTTGCCGTTACGTTCGTTCTTGTGCTAGCCAGTCAATGCAGGCTGGACGACGATGATAGCTTTAACCCAACCTTTAAAAAGGTTTGGGTGAATTTGATTAGTCAGCCGGATCCCATTGACGACAAACCGTCAAGGGACCAGCTCCACAACTCCCGGCTTGGAAAATATAAACGCCTGGACGACACCAGCCCGAATTGAGTCTGCAAATAGTGGTCTGCTAAGGTTGGACTTCGATGTCCTCGTCCAGGAAGACCTTTAGAACGAATTCAACGGTTGGATTAAATGATTTCATTTGAACAGTGTGCCAGATTTAGAATGGAAGATCATCACGAGATTCATTTTTGCACGTGCCGATTTCTCACTGCGCAACACCATGATTTATTAGAGAAGTGAGAAGCTCAAAGTCATTTAAGCATAGTGCTGATACTCAGAATAGAATATTCTCTGAAAACTCTGAATTGCAGTATTAGTTCTCTTATCTCAAACACATTGCTCCTTTCAACTATGCACAGGAGATCCCTGCAATGGGGTATTTATTACGCTTTACAGATGATGAATAGTAGGCTATATGTTTTGTGTTTTCAAAATTTCTCGGCGGATTACACATAGGATATAAGACGACTTATCACGAGGTTGGTTTGATCTCCGATACCACAGTGTATTGTGGGGGTAGGTGGTTACAGTTGCTGAGCTTAGGGCGCTTAAATAACCAAAAATGGCACGGATCAACAAGTGTTGGAACAAAGCTCCTAGCCTCGAACAAGCTTGGGAGTTTCACCCGTATTGGACGTTACATTGTACCGTGCTAAAGATACTAGGAATTACTATGTCACTCAATTGTATTTGACCCTGGGGGGGGGGGGGGGGGGCGGAAGGGTTGGAACCCATGATATTACACTGCCATGGCCTGCTGGAGATACCTGTCAAGAATCCATCACAACTGCTCCAGGCAGCGATATCATTCCCTAAATCACTTCTTGTTCCTCTCTGTCTCCGATGGGGGAGCAGACCCTATGTGCCGGTTTGATACTCCGCCCTTCTCCGCGTCTCTAGCGCGGTAACGCTTCGCGTAGCCACTTCGCCCTGTCATTCTGGCCCCTTTCCTTCCAATGATGTGCCAGGGCAGACTGAACATTTCGTCCATCGCCTCCAGTGATTTTCCAGCTGTTTCGGGCAGAAAAAACCACATCCATGCTAAACCTATTAGTGTAACAGTCGCAAAAAAGTAGAAAGTTCCGTATGGCCTCATGGCCGTGTCAAGTAACGTGAGTGGGACCGCTTTTGAATTACCACTATTCATTCAGATGACCGACGAATTAGCAACTTCCCTCCTTTATGTTTCTCTTTCCCGGACTGCTAAATTATGGGAATGGCGAGGACTTACTATTGATTGGCAAAGTGGAAGCACATCACCATCGACGTACCCAACGCTCGGACTCGAAGTGGGAAAATTTCTGCATTAATGAGGTACTGTGGATGGTATTGTTAGATATAAATATAAACTGGAATCTAGGGAGATGCTTGCAATGGTGCCGAACCTGGATGCTGTTCCAACCAAGTGCCCAGCCTACCCCTGATACATAGATGGACACTATCGCTGCTGTTCCTGCACGCTTCGTGTGCCCTTCGGGTTTAAACCCATTCGGTATTGATGGAACGACTGAAAGATAAATCGCCACGTACAGAATGCTTACAAATTGCAACGTTATCCCATATCCGAGGGCTCGTTTGCGCCCCAAGAAATCGACCAGGAAGAGGGCGCAAACAAGAGATGATACTAATTTCACCACGCCAAATATTGCTGTTGCAAAAAGTTTCTCCGATTGGCCAGTCGTGCCTAACATCGCGAAAAATTTGGGCGCATAGATGGTTATGCTATTGGCTCCGGACCATTGACTGAGCAGCTGCGACATCAATCCGATCATAATTCGATACCGATTGGAAGGCAAAGTGAACAGCTCCCTGAGTGGCCCGAAGAAATGCGACCCAAGGGTAGATTCTCGTTCTCGCTCGAGTTGATCTTGAATGTCCATCATCTCCGTCTGGACATATGGGTGGTCAGGTGGGAGATTTCGTAATGTTGACATTGTCTCAAGCGCCTGGTCTTTTTTATTGACCTTAAGCATGTACCTTGGTGACTCATAAACCGTAAACGAAAGTATGAAGATGATTCCGGCGAAGATGATATGAAGCGTTGTCGGTACAATCTGTATTGGTTGGTTATTTACTTTTCAACTTAAACATAGATGTCACGCAGGGGCATGTGGGGAAGTGATGGTGGTAGAGTATAAATCCAGTCTCCTACCCATTGTTTAGCCGAGTTGTTGCTAATATGAATTGAGCTTCCCCAGCTTGCGAAATAGCTCAGCATGATACCAACATACACCGACCCAGAAATGCACATATGCAAAGACCGCGTATTGCCCGAGGAGAAATTTCCGCCAGATAAGTGGGAGCGACAACGGTAGTTTGCCCGATCTAGAAAAAAATTCATCAGACACACATAAAATTCAGAGGCGGAAAACGACATATATGAATGTGGATTATCTGACCCCAATGCCTGCGATGAACCGGCCAGCGTAGACTTGCCCGATGTTCCCGTTTGCCGTCATGAATATCAAAATGCCCGCGAGCCAAATCACACACAGTTGTCTCGTTGCCCAGATCCGCCCGATACGATCTGTAACGATGAATGCCCTTCGGAATGAAGTCAGCCATTGTTTTTCTTCTCATTCGCACTTTCCTATGGGGTTGTGCTAATAATTCTTCATCCGCCATGTAGGAGCAGGGAGCGCTCTCTATTACATTAATGCGCCCGCAATGCTTCCAATCTGGACCATAGCTGTTATATTTCCTAAACGGTTGGCCCTGGATCCCGCGCTCATATTGGGGTCATCAAGGTGATATTCAGCAACAAATGATTTCTGCTGCACTGTACCCGAAATCAGGCCCTCGTCAATGCCTAATTTTACAACATACAATTAGCGATGACTAACCGAGACGATTGAAAACAACATTACTGTCCCGACTAAATGCGTTCCGAACTCACCTCGGCTGGCTCCCATGATTCCAAAGCACAAGACCCCTAGGCCCAGCTTCCAGTTTAGTACCTCACGAGGTGTATCGGCGAGGTGTTGTTTAAATATGTTGGGCATAATAACTGAGGGGGCGCTTCAACTAAACGAGAATGGTAAGTGAATGATGTACTGAGCTTCAATTTGTTAGCTGTTGCTATCACGTATGTATTTAACTCGTATGTACCTATCTAACTAAGATTTTTTGCCCCAAAGCAAGAGCAGATGTTGGCCCAAAATCAAAATAAATATCGTGTCAGAAACAGTCAGTTATTTGGCGTCAATCAGGGATTTTTGTGTGCTACAAGCTAGCACGACATACTGCTTTTTTTATTTACTTATTTATTTTGTTGGGGCTATGCCAGGGGGGGTCAGTTGGCTATTTATTGGGGTTGAGGTGCAGCACTTTATTTCGTGGGCCGATATTCACGGCGTTATCGCTGAACAACAACCAGCAAGCTCATTTGGGTTTGGTTCGGGTGGGTTTTTTATAAAGCCCGGGAAATCCGGGGTTGACCTGAAGGCATAATAAACCATATGGCAATCGATGAAATTTGATGTTCCAATGGATAGTAGGTCTACGGAGTACAGGCGGTGGCGAATGGGAAACACGGTGATACATGACAACACGGGGCTGAATCTGCTTTCTCTGAATATCCGTCGAGATGGATAGTGGCAAGATAAGCATTTCTCGGCGGGCTCTGAGGCAGATCTTGTCGCTTGTAGATCCATTACTCCGTACCCCGTACGGAGTACTTGGTACTAAGATCGTGCCTTAGTGGGGAAGTTGTTCGAGTAAATAGTACGGAGTAGTAGTTCCATATAAAAAGCCGCAAGCACGGGAGATTGCAGAAGAAACAGCAAGGTTGCTTTAACCCTAACCTTAAGGTTGTGTTAAATCAACATTATTCCAACCCATCGCCAAATTCCCAGTAACATACGGAGTACAATAACTATCTACTCCGTCCTCCGTACACACTGGCCGGAAAGGGATCAAAGGGTGATTGACGTCATTGGCCGTTGAAGTCCACTAGAAGTACTCCGTACGAAGTACTCTGTACGTAGTAAATAGGCTAAGCTAGCGGAAAGTAATAATGTTAGTTACTAAAATTTAGGAACCTCATTGTATACATGCATACACTGCCACAGTCAAAGTTCGTCCAAATGGTTACAAATTTTTAATTTTTAATATTTTTGTTATGGCCCAGCTAACCCCAGGCACTGATACCTTCAATTGCCGACAATGGCTTAATATTCACATACACCGTTCGTGGAGAAATAGTAACTGCCAGCCGTGATCGAATGGTCCTCATCCAATGTCCAGGCTGGGGCATTGGACCGCGATACCTGGCATCAGGCCTTACTGCGTTAGAAAGCGAGTACAACCTCGTCTTCTTCCACCCACGTGGATCAGCGGGTTCCTCGAGACCCGCGAACCCGTCCGCCATGACTTCCTTCAATATGGCAGCCGACCTCAAGTTCTTCCGGCAGTATCTAAACATAGACCGGTTCCCTGCCATGCATGGACTCTCACATGGAGGCACTATTGTGCTGGCGTATGCCGAATTGTTCCCACAACGCGTTGCGAAGTTGGTCCTCGTTGATCGTTGGCTGTTGAGTCACGATGATTCGGCAGCCGTTATTCGTTATCAAGAGGAGAGAAAGGGTGACCTTCGGTTTGAGGCGGCCTATCGTGCGCTACATACGCGTCTCCCAACCAATGATGAGGAGCTGAAGAAATTCATGACAACGATCATTCCCATTTATTTCTTCGATCCTCAAACTCACGTCCCTCCCTATCTAGTGGGTATAGGGGACCAGAGTTATTCTTTCTGGTGCCTGGAAAGCTGTGGGAATGCGATCGGACGGTTTCGATTGCTAAAGGATGATTGACAGATCGAAAAATGCCACGGTGTACACTTTGATACTATTTGGCGGGCAAGACTGCCGATGTACGACGGAAAATGCAGAGCAAAGTAGGAATCTTGTTGTTGATCACGCCACCATTGCCATATTAGACCAGTGTGGCCATTTTCCTTGGATTGAGAAGCCAGGCGAAACGTTTATCAAACTCATTGACTTTCTTCGTGGATGACGGTCGACCAAAGAAAGAATCGTGGCTTATTTAATGCCAAGATATGAAACTGGGTAGCCCAAGTTCATGCTTATTCTAGGGAAAACCATCCTCTTAGACTACATGGTCGTTTTGCCCTGTAGAATTTAGTGACAAAGTAGAGAAACAACGCCCAACAAACTTTGTACATGACCCACTTCAGTGGCACATACAAGAGAAATATATAAAACTGTCGCACGCATTCGTCGATCATAAACTAGAAGAAAGCGCGATAGTTTGGGATAACCATACGGCTACATTGATCAAGTGGAAAACGGAGACCACCCTGTAAAATGAGATAACATCAATACATATGTAATTCCATATATGATGAACCTTCGGTGGATCATGGCTAGCGGGGAGTGAAGAGGAAACCAGAACTCCATGGAATCATCACGCCTGAACAGGAAGCATTAAAGTCAATTCGAGGCCAATAAGCTCCTGGGTATACCAAACCAACTACCAACAATTAAAAAATGGTCATCAAAACATGGAAATATGTGCCAACATCATCATTCGCGAAGCATCTTTGTCTGTTTCCTCGCGGTCCCTACATGTGTATTGTGGACTTTAGTGGCGAATTTGAGACTTGTTAGGGTTTCATTGAGATGTTCGTGTCTTGGGCTGACCATTACGAACATCAATGTTTTGGAGTTGCCCCCAAGAGAAAATTGAAGCAGGTATGTAAGCTGGAGAGCGACAGTTAGCAATTGAACTTACGAATGCTAAATAGAGTGCAGTGCTCAGTAAACATACCTTGCTGTTTCTGTACGGAATATGTGCACCTTCCTTGCCTTGCCCCAAGGCTCCAATTACATTTCCCAAGCAACTAAGGCTACGGTTGATGCTTTGTGTTTCCTTCAGCCGGTCACCGGTGGCTTTGGAATGACTGAGCCGTTCGCTGCCCGCAAGGTCGACAAGGTTAAGCGTACCCTCACTTCTTTCGCCCGTGAGGCAGTTTTCACCGATCATCTTTAAGATGAATACGGAATGTGATCGAGAAGATCGTTCGTTCGCTTTAGTCGCAGCGACTGAGCGATTCTTGGCAGCGCGACGTAAGATGGATTCGACGCGCCCTGGTGAATCTAAGTGGACCGTAGTGATATCTGTGATCGTTGTTTTGCACTTTTGCATGTCATGGCGAATCTCGTGCTTCTTCTTATCGAATTCCTCTGCTTTACCCAGCAGGTCGTTGAGGTTTTCATTGTAAACTTCGACAAAATTTCCTTCCATGGTATAATGCCACCCTTTTTCTTCGAGCGCGCTTGCTGTATCGTATATTTGGTGAAGAGCACGAGGGATCATACCATCATCAGAGGACATAGTGTAAGTTTTCCCGCTACCTGTTTGGCCGTAGCAGAATATGCAAACATTGTATCCGTCCAAAGCACTTTGAACCAGCTGACTGATCTCTTCAAACACATCGGTGTTTTGAGACGATGGCCCAAAGACGTGATCAAAAGAATAAGCGTAGGTTTTAGTTGTGATGTTCCCAAGGCTACTCTTTTCCTCTGGGCCAAGCACCGAAATTTCCTTTGAGTCAATATCCGAATCAGGGAATTCAATCCTTGCAGAATCCTCGGCGGGTTCATGGTCGAGCAGAGGACGAACCCGACAGAAAACTCGGATATTTCCTTTCAGTTCCTGTACCTGGTTATGAAGCTTCCGTCGCAACGACTCTTCTTTCCGCAACTTGTCTTTGGTAGCCTGTGTCTCTGCCAGCGCATCCCGCAGTTCCTGATCAAGACGACCAAATGCATCAGACTGTTCCTTGTTGCCAGATTCGAGGAACTCAATCCTCGCTTTTAGGGCACTAATAGAAGACTCTAGAGTCATGGCACTGCTCGTGCTTTTCACCAGGTTATGTTGGAGCTCTCTATTAAGTGTGCGTTCACGCTCCAAGTCACCAAGCAAGCGATCAACCTCAGCCTTTACATTTCGGAGTTCTCGGTCTTTGTTTTCAATTTCAATTTGGGTGCGTTGCATATCCATGGAAGCTTGTGCATTCATTTCGCTGAGTTCTTGTCGCAACCGGGCTTTTTCATCCTCGATTCCAATTTCATGGCGACGACGCAGTTCCCCTATTTCCTCCTTATGTTGAGCCACAATTTCTTCGATCTGCTTCCTTGTTTCTTGACGTGACGTTTCCGAGTCAATGCGGTGCTGTCTGTCTAAATCGTCTATAGCAATTTCATGTTCCCGGGTCGCATGTTTAAGATTGTTTTCAGCAGCGAGGAGGCGGGATTTCGTAGTGTCAAGGTCAACACGGAGGGTAATGTTATGCTCGGAAAGCTGCGAATTTTTCTCCTCCACTTCCTGTACTATATACAAGTACAATTGTTCATTTAGTAAAGATGGAAATTAACATCCAATAAATAATCAGAATCACCAGTTTCATACATACGTCGGGATTTGTACAACTCTATTGCCTCCTTTAACCCGGCACTCTGATTCGTTGTACCTTGAAATCGATTCAGAAGCATATCGCACATAGCGTTCATCTTTTCCATTTTGGCGTCCTGATCCCACGCTTCAACTGAAGAACCACGAGTTAGATATTGCTTCACTTTTGGGGGAGATTTCTGGGGAGACTTTTTGAATGACTGAGCAACGCCATGTGACAGGGCGGTGGTTGTGCCTTGGTGTTGCTTGGTAAGGGACTTGGGTACCACAATACCGGGCCTGGATGGGGCTTGGGGCTCATATGGAGGTAATGGGGGTATATATGGAGGGGGTATTTTCAGGGTTAGAGGCTTCATTGCGATGCTCAGGGACATGGCTCGCACAGGTGTATGTGGATGTTGGGAAATTGAACAAGTGGTAAAGGAGCCCGACCAATCCGAAGTATAATTCATTTGGTTGTCGTAGCATCCTCTTCTTTGGGTCGGGCAACGGCTCAATCTGGGTGAAAATGAGGAACATGCCAAAGAAAATCTATCCATACCCTTTCTTTTTCCTAAAACAGAATCATGGGAATCGTCATCTCGTGCGGCGGTCGAGGTTATCGGGCGTGGAGAAATCACCCCGTGTGAACGGACATATCCGAAAGAAGTTTGGGGCCGGGCAATATTTCGAGTGGAGGACCGTGTTCGCAACGAGGGGCCATTGGATGAGGTGTTTGGATTATGAGGCGTATTGCGCGAAGTGACAGCGGCAGGTCGAGAAAAGGAAGAGGTCGATGAGCAATACGGTCTGGAGCTCATGGATTTTGAGGCAGAATGACTGAAATTGGTTGATTTTTTGATCTCTCCACTCCTTTCAGCTAAAGTTTCCCTCTTCTGGGCAGTCGATACTGTCGCTGCTAGACAGATTGTTAGAGACACATTCCAGGCGCGAAGGCCATACTGCCCAGTTTTGCCGGTGTTGCTAGAGCATACCAGCTGATTCAACGTATTTCCGGCTGATAGTCCCTGGTGGAGGTATCAAGGCACCGACCGCACTGTTGTTTGCGGAGACGGTAATATCATGAAGGCCTCTAGTATTCGAGTTGGCTCGATTGGGGCGAGGAATACTCGAGGAAAACTAAAGGCCATAATCAATAGTTAACCACCCAGCACAATGTAAGGAAAAAGAAGCCAGTGGCAACATACTCGGTGGGTATTTTCGTCACCCTCCATCATGAATTGGGCGGCGAAAGGAGCTGCACAGTGCAAATCAATGAAGGCGGCTAGGAAGGTGGGAAAATCCCGAAGATGGCGCACTGTTATTCAGGAGCACTCCATAAAGCTGGGTTTTTTTGTAGGCAGGAGCGGACAATCCAAGACAGCAAGACAAAGAGAATTGGATCAACAAATAAACCCCCCGTCTTTAGTGGTTGGATGGATGGATGGGATATGGGATGCGATATGTCGAACTGAAATAAATGATTAATTGTTTTGCTTTTGCAGGATTAGCTGTGGCTGTGGTTGTCAGGCCAACGGCCCGGGTTGGGGGCACGTGGCATTGCCAAACAGTGCAAACCTTCCGTACCATATTTCTTCAACAATGTCAGGTCAACTTTTCTTTCCAATTTTAAAACAAAATATAGAGAGAGAGTGGACTGAATAGCTACAATTATAGATATGAGCTAATACAATCCGTAAACAGTGAAGGGTGTTTTTGGAATGAACTGAAACGGTTGGCTCTAATCAACCCTTTTAACACTTCAAGTTCTCCTACTACGAAGTTCTGGTACGGAGCATCTACTAGTAGTAACCCATATACCTAGTGGTTGTAGTGTCCGTGCTGACTACGCAAGCCGTCCCGCAACTTCAGCCACCTAGCTGCAGTGCAACATCAACATCCGCATAAACTCGTCAGCCTGATAGTAAAAACTCCCGCTACACAGCATCATTCCCCTCCACTTTGAACGTTACATATCAGTATTATATTTGTTCTTCTTGAACCTGCCTTTGCCAAGCTCCTAAATTCTTTTCCTCTCGTCATGGCAGGTCGTTTTGTGCGCTCTTCAAAGTATCGTACGTTTGTTCTCCTCATCTCACCCACCCTCCACGTCCGCTCTATCCCCCCTCCCCCCAATTGCGACTGACTGTCATGATGATATCCCGGAACAGGACATGTCTTTGGACGCCCAACAAGAAAGGTATGCCATGATACTTCCCTCGTTGACATGCTGGCGCGCTTGAGCTTACACTTTGCTCAACCCCTCCCTCAGGAACAATGTTATGACAATCTCCATATTTCAAAAAATGCCTGGGACACCAATTTAGTCAAGGTCCGCTCGCCCCCCATCCCCTAACAAAGATTTTAAAGCCCTTGGAGAATGCGACCAGGCGGACAGTTGGACCCGGTTTTGATAACTGGACAGGTCAATCCTCAATATTTATCAGTCAACTGGGAAACTTCAGGAGGTGGTGCCTTCGCAGTGTTACCCCTTAAAGAGACAGGAAAAGTGCCAGATCGGTTTCCTCTCTTCCGCGGCCATACCGCCGTTGTGCTAGACACGGACTGGTGGGCAACCCCATGAATATGCCCCCACAGTCAATAGTAACAATCAGACTTGGCAGGAACCCTTTCAACGACTCCTTGATCGCATCGGGTTCCGACGATGGCAAGGTATTCTCTCCCTGGCCCCGCTTCTGGCAATTGTCGTATTCTCTATGTTTTCTATACACAAATCGTCCTGCAACTAGATACTTTACTTACCCCCAGATCGACAGGTTTTCCTTTGGAGAGTACCTGAGAATTTCACTCTCCACACCGATGCTGAGGAAGTTAGTGATATCGCCCCAGTTGGAAAATTAACCGGGCATCCGAGGTGTGTTAGAACCTAAACTGCTGAAGATTGCAGTCGATGTGATTATTATGACCCCGAAGCAGTTGTTGACAGATTATTTGGATTTGTAGGAAAGTTGGACATGTTCTTTTCAATCCAGCCGCTGAGAACGTTCTGGCCTCAGCATCCGGTGACTGCACCGTCAAAATCTGGGACATCGAATCTGGATCTTCGAAGCTCATTTTGAAACATACCGAGGTGATTCAATCAATGTCCTGGAGTGCAAATGGTTCCATGTTAGTTACAACCTCGAGGGATAAAAAGCTTCGGTTTTGGGACGTCCGCCAGCAGCAGCCCGCGTATGAAACAGCTGGCCACTCCGGTGCAAAGAACAGTCGCGCCATATGGATGGGGGAACATGACCGCGTCGCAACCACTGGATTTTCAAAAATGAGTGATCGCCAGTTGGCCTTGTGGGATATACGCGCCCCGCGAGAACCCATCAACGGTTTCAAATCGCTTGACTCCATCTCAGGTGTTTGCATGCCATTTTGGGACGATGGAACTCAGTGCTTATACTTGGCTGGAAAAGGGTGAGTAAGCAGGGTCCTATGTGACCGCAGCTTTAATTTCTTTCTCTATTGCTAACTTTACCAGCGATGGCAATATCCGTTATTTTGAGTACGAGAATGACAAATTCGAATACCTGTCTGAATACAAATCAGCAGACCCACAGCGGGGGATTGCCTTCATGCCAAAGCGTGGCGTGAACATGCATGACAATGAGGTGGTTAAGGCACTCAAGACGGTCAACGATACGTACATTGAACCCATTTCTTTTATTGTCCCCCGAAGGGCGGAAATTTTCCAAGACGACATCTATCCACCCACCACTGGCCTCAAACCAGCTATGTCAGCGGCCGAATGGTTTGATGGCAAGGAGGCCCTCCCACCAAAGATTGATCTTGGCAGTTTATATGGCGGTGAGGGACTTAAGGAAGTTTCTACGCAAAACACTCCCGCCCCTACCCCGAAAGCCTGTTCATCTGACAAGCATGCCGAAACTGCCTCAAAGGAGCCTGTACCGAGCAAGCATGCCCCTGTTTCTTCCAGGGTCAACCCCCTTCCTTCCGCACAGGAGCAGAGTTCCTCTATTGCCGCCATCGCTTCCAAATATGCAGATGATGTAGATCCTTCCGATGAAGTGGATGATAGCTCTAGCTTTGAAGAGGTCCAAAAGCCAGCAAGTAGTCGCCCACCTGCAATCACATTTTCTCCGCCGGAAGCTATTGAACCAGTTCTATCGCCGAAAATAACGCCAAAGGGAGAATCCCACCCGACTATATCTCCAACGAACATGGTATGTCCTTAGTATCCCGTTTGGTCTCGGTGACTCTATTTTCAATGTGTACAATTAACCATCTATTTCTTATAGCCCGCACCCCACACACCTATCTCAGATATTTCGGCCGGTGTACAAGACGTAGTCCAGCGTGAGCTATCGTCGATAAAAATTTTGATTGCAGAGCAGGGTCGAACAATTGCTGCTCAGACGCGACAAATTGAGTTCTTGACGAATGAAATTGAAGAACTCAAGGCGAAGTTAAAATAAAACTAATGCTCAGTTTCTATTTGCTCCAAGCAAGTTCTTCCTTGAGCTCCTATATCCTCTTGGGTCGATATACTCCTTTATGGCTCTATCCTGTCTCTCTGCTTTCAATCACCTCGTGTCTAAATTTATCCGTCAAGGCAAGCTGCCTTTTTGTGGCATTCAATTACGATAAACGATGTTTCCCTGTACCCCAGCCCCATTATTCTCCTGGGTTTCGACAACGTCAATTCAATCGGTGTACCGTTTTTAAATAGCATTGTTTGTACAGTCAATTCTTCACTCTCCTCAGTTCCGCTCAACAAGTAGCCCTGCCTGCATGTTATTTTTTGTCAAATAGTACCCAACCACCAAGTCGAATTTCAAAGTCTGGCACCCTCGCCTTCGCCTGTGCGGGACTATGAACGCTTTACTTCTTTTTTTGACAACCATTGTATCCGCCATATTTGCGGTTTCAGCGTGGAAATACCAGAGATACGTACGTAGCTCCAACTACAACATAATGAATTTTACCTGATTGCGAGGAACCCAAATTAGTGTAGATAATGTAATCATGTTGGATTCAGCTGTGGATGATATAACACATCAAAAGATCGAACTACCTTTATTATATAATATGATCATATGTATACATGCTATGATATATATTGCAACGCAAGAAAATATTAATGACAAGAAACACCTCCCCGCTCAAAAAACAAAAAAAAAAAAAAAACCATGTAATTTATCCACGCCACGACTCCAACACACCATCAATCTTCTCACGCATCTGAAGCGCTACTTTAGGATTCCTTGCGGCTGAGAGGACAAGATGCTCATCCGAAGTGTATGTGCGGCAGACATACCCCCAAAGGGTAGACTCGGCGACATGCGTCGAAAGTGTCGCAATAGCATTCGCATTCTTCTCCGAAACAAGCCGCCGCAACTTCATCTTGTCAGCAGCCGGTATTTGGGGATACTCGTGTTCCCACTTCTTCCATATTATGTGGTCAAGTAGCGCTGTGAGCTTTGCGAACTCCCGGGAGGCCTGCTCTACAACTTCTTGGGGTGCGTAGATGCCCAGCTCCGGGCCGAGCTCTTGGGACCTATGTGGAGATGCCTACGGAGCTAGGCTTAAGTATTTGAAACAAGAAAACTATATAAAAAGTAATATGGAAAGGATTGGGAAAAGAGGGGGGAGAAGCGGGGTGTCGTACATGCCGCACGAATATAGGCTTACTGTCATTGGATGCGCGCTTCAATTTGCGACACTGTCGAAGCATGAACTTATTTTCAAGAGGCACAAAGGCATAACCTGGAAGCTGCCGCCCGACATCGGCGAGAACCTGTGCACATAAATCAGACTAGTCTCTCAACGACTCTAGTACACATGCATTGAACGCGGATGAGAGCCATAGATTCCAAGCCGGATTCGTCAATTCGTGGCACGTACCGTTTCCCCATGGATATTCACATCGGGAGAATTAGGTTGTTTTATTGGGGTTGATGATATACTCCTGGCAATTATCCGGCATTTACGAAGGCTCTGGAAGGATAATGATCCATTTCCTGGGCCCTGGCGGACGCTGGATGATTGAATAGTACCGCGGAAGAATAGGATTGGAACCTTACAAGGCCATGATCGGGGAAAGGAGATGCTCATTCCGTTCGCAATAGCATGGCATCAGAGGAGAGCCCTCGCCTGAACGACGTAATTCTTTCAATAGGGATGCAGCAACAACTGCTTGGACGGTCTACAAGAAGCAAGCCTGAGACACTGGAAGGTCACGTGACATGAGAGAACCTCTGTCAAAAAAAAAATCACAAACTTACGGCGAGGCATTGTAGATAAATTATCGCCTAGGGTGCCTGGGGTGAAGCTGAGAGGAGGTTTGAAGATTAACACAGCAACGGAAAAGAAAAAGACGGAATTTGATTCTGTAGCGAAGATCTATCAAATATTCAGTTATCTTGTATCTATGATCGCCTCGAACCGCACCCTTTTGTTTTACCAACACATTGTATTCCATAAGCCTCGTCGCTGGAAAAGAACGATAGATAAAGAGAACGAATTCTAAAGCAAGTGGAAATGTATGAGACGTAGCAGATATCAAGCGCCCCGGTAACACCCATAATTTCCTGTGGTACTTAGTCGGACTCAGAAATCAAAAGTCCATCGTAATTTTTTCTGTTTTTTAAGCCCATCGCGCTGCTTCTCGTTCAAGCTCGACTCGTGCTGCTCTGGCTTGGTCGCCTTCTTCATCCGCATATTTGTAGCTGAGATGCCTGCCACCCAATGTTCTGTCCCGCCGGTGCTCACGGCACCGGTTACTTCTACCATCCCGATCAGCATTCATTGCTTCCCGCCGCTGTTGCTCTTTGAGTAGGCGCTCCCTATTTCGCGCCTCGCGCTCCAGGGTATGAGGGTCTTTTTCTTGGACACGTGATTCCCGGCGGTCTCCTGATTTCTTCTCTCGATCCGCGGCCTTTGGGTCTTCTGCTTCACCACGTTTAACTCGCCGTGCACGGCGGCGAGAATGGTCCAAATCCTCTGGAGAACCGGTCCGATCACGGCGGGACCGTTTGCGGTCGCGGTCGCGGTCGCGTTCTCGACTCCTCTCCCGTTCCCGTTTTGGTTCCCGTTGTCGAATTCGTTCCTTATTTTTATCCTTTTCTCTATCTTTGTCTCTGTCCTTATCCTTATCCCGATCCCGATCCCGGTCTCGACCTCGGTCCCGATGTCGACTGGATTTATCACCGATTGTAGATCCCTTGGCTCTATCATTGGAGGAGCGATGATCGGCGCTTCCGATTGTCAGACCACGTTTCTCGTCTGACCCTAAAATGTTTGATTTTATGTCAACCCCATTGAGTTCACCAACAACCAGTTCGAGGTCACAACGTTTGTGGCTCAAACTTCGACTGCGGGGTCGACGTAAACGATGGCATGAGGCTGATTTACGGTCGCTCGTTCGCTCCTTATCGCGCTTGCTGCGAAGATCTACTCGGTTTGAAGGCTCCACTGACGCTGACCGGGATCGGGATCCTCTATAGCCCCGACCACTAGACCCTTGGTCATCATATTCTCGACGGGATTTTCGTTTTCGATGGTGATTTTCCTCCTTGTTTTGGTCACTACAAGAAAGGCTGGGTGAGTGGGATCGGTGCCTGTGCCGGCGGTGATGACGAGATCGGTGTCGAGACCGGGATCTTGACATCGACCTAGGTATAGATGCGGGTTGTTCCTGTGATTGAGATGGCGAGTGGCTGATAAATTCAATGTTAGAAAGTAGCTTTCGATTTAAAGGTAAGAGGGGGCCTTGAAAAGGAGGTTGTTACCTTGGGGACTCCTTATCCTGTTTCTGGACCGGGCTATTTGCTGTTTTCGGAACCGGGAAACCTCTGCCTTTGCGGACGCCAACATTTGGTAACCCTTCTCTCATGGCTCTTGGAGCAGCTGGTGCTCCGATAACACCCATCCCCCGAGTCTCAATCGGCGTCGTATTGTTATAAGTAGCAGATAGTTGCGTTGGGGTTGAGAGCGGCCTTTCATTCGAAAGGGGTGCTGCATCATCGCAAGCTCCCTCTGGTAACTTAATAGCCACTCCGCCCCTCAGGGTACTAGTGTGGCCTGCGCTGTCATCAGTTCCCTGCTCAGCTACAGAACCTACCTGGTGGTTTGTCCTGTATTCGATGACTTTATCAACTGGAAGTACACTATCAGTAGGGGCGTTAGAATCTCGATGCTCTCTGGTAGGTGAGTCTAAATGGCCCGAGGCCGCAGGGCGATTTTCTGTAGGCTGGTTCTCCTTTAGGTCATCTTCTCCACCAGGACAAAGATCATCATTAAACTTTTTAACGTGGTCCAAGTCCAGAGTAATCGCGGAAGTGCCATTAGGAACACCAGATACATGGTTAAGTGGTTGGTGGGAACGCGAGGCAACATGGGGTTGGAACGAAGGGGTTTGGTTAGTAGAGGATGAGTAACTACCATGAGCCGCAGACATGAATCCGCCGCGACCACGGCCACCAGGGAAAAACCCGCGGCCTCTGCCACGGCCACGGCCGTAACCAGGACCAAAATGGCCGGTGATGTCATTGTTAGGATATTGCTGTTGCTGATGTATGTGAGGAAAATTTGCGTAATTTTGGGGCACACTATATCCACGATATCCACCAGGACTAGGACCAAATTCAGCACCCATGCGGTTCGCGAATGGATTTGCATTGAATTTATCTGGGCCTCCGTTCCACATATTGTTTTGACCATCCCATGCTCCGTACATTGCTTGCCCTGCGTTGAAATTCATTCCCATGTTCATTCCACCATTTATGCCATTCATATTCATCCCATACTCCCCAAACATACCCTGACTCGACGCCATCGGGTCCATCCCCATTCCTAGCATTCCAGGAGGTCCTGAGAGTAGTGTTAGCCAATAGTAAAAAGCCACCACGGAAGTAGGTAAAGTGAAACGTACCCATCGCGTTCTGGAAAGGCATAATCCCGTTAATTTGGACGCCACTGGGTAATGTATGCATTATTTGGCCATAGTTTGAGTCCCCTTGCCAGCCAGGTTGCGCATAACCATTCATCCCATTCACGCCATACCCTGGCTCATTTCCATATGCGTCCGTACGATGAGAGTGAGCGGGCATTCCGTGTGGTTGCATCGAGGGGATATCAGCAGGAGGGATATTAGGGTCTGCGTCTTGTTCCGCCGGAACAGATGTACCTTGGGCAACGATGTTTGAAATTGTGTTAAAAACGCAGTTATCGGAGGCCTCAACCACATGATTTCCATGCTTAAGTAGGTACTGGTATTAGCGAGAGTGGAATTAATGCAATTGAAAAATACGGAGAACAGACTCACATTTTCGTCGAGTTGGTTATTACTACCATTGTTGGTAGTATCATCTGGGGATGCCATTTGAAACTTAGATTTGTCGATTTGATCCTTTACTCCAATGATGCCAACAGAATGACTTAAATTATCTACATCTCCGCCAACAGCAATGGGTAAGCCCCTGGCTTCTCGAGCATAATCAGCCTGGTCTAATGAGGTTGCGGTGGGAGGCGCTGGATTTGAGGTTGCCTTCTCAACTGGTTCGATTGGTTCCGGGTTAGCTGCAGGAGCTGGAGGAACTGGAGCACGATTTCTCTCTCTTTTTTTCTCCTCTGTTCGCAAGAATGCTTTCAGTGTTGTCCTCAGGGCTTTATTCGGTTTGCACAGATCGGCAGAGAGGGGAGTATGGGCGCAGACGGGGCAGCTTTCCGGGAGTAATGCCTGGCCTATGCAAAATAAATTAGGCACAGCAATTGATTAGAAAGGTGATTGCAAGTAAACGAGCACTTACAGTTCTCGCATATTGCCTGGTCGCAGCACGGAAGGCGGAAGGCATTTATGGCGAGCTTATTACAAATAGCACAGCGCAACTTGAAAGGGATCTCATCTTGTGATAGCGAGCTGCAGCGAAAGGCGACCAGACATGTCAGTTTCAATTTTACAAGCAACAGAGGTTGATTCGATGCGTCCCTACCTTGCAATTTCCAGGAGACCCGATGCCGGATCGAGAGCTGCCATGGTCAAAAGTTGTGAGGCAAGAGGTTTGCGATGGATGAAACAGCGCAAGAAGGGCGGCAGGATATTTATGATGGGGAGGTGACAAAGAATAGAAGCGTGGCGGAAACCATTATGAAGAAGCCAAAATGCACAAGGCGCGCAATTCAAGCACAGCTTCAGGATAATGGGGTGAACAACAATAAGAGGAGTATATCCCCACAGCTGTGATTGTTGAGCAGCTGGCTAGCAAATTTTAGTAGTTGCAATTCCCCGAATCGGGCTCGGATCAAAAGATTGTCCGACATCCGCGGTAGCGGATTTCCCTCCTCACAGCCCTGAATGAAGCTAGCGATACCTATTTTTGGCAGCGAAGACACGATTGTTACTAAATTTTCCGGGGGAGAATCACACAGACAAACCGGAGTACCATGCAGACAGAGGAGAGATTCATTAAAATGTGTGTTATGACCTGTTTAAGGTTAACAACAAACCCTCAGTTCTTGTAGTTACTAGTATCTACTGCGTAGACATAAAGCACCTACTCCGTACTACTGGCTAAGCCTAGACACTCATCTGATAATGATCAACTTGTATGATATGAAAATCTATAGCGTTCTTATCATCTATATAAAAAATAAGAGAAGAGAATTAAAAAATAAAACAAAAAAAAAAAAAAAAGAGCACAAACAAAACCTAGAAAAGAAGCAAAACCTGGACTCAAAATACTACAGCGCGAGTTGTTTGTTGTTAGTCATTTTTGGGGCGAACAGTGGGCTTAAATATTTAACCCAAGGAAATAAAAGGCCCCTCCCTGCACACCCCTCCCCGCGCGTTGCTCTCTTTGTCTTCTCTTTCCCTGGCAGTTTTAAGAGCCTCAGCAATTTGGCATTCCCGCCTAGACCCCGGAGAAATATTCTTCCAGCCGATCTTATACTCACTTACCCCGATCAGGCTCCGGTGGGGTCACGTTATTATCTCTTGTTCCCGAGAGAGAGAAAGAGAGAAGAGACGGCGGTCCAACTGATGATAGATTACAACTTCAACAACGAGCAGCACACCCCGTTGTCAGACAGGGGCAGAGTATGTCTGCGGCTGGATAACGAAGCCAGGTTGTGATTATATTTGGTGCCTCCCTCGATCTGTACCCTGTGTGTGGTTGCGCCACGCTGGCTGGTGCTTGGATACCACCAAGTGATATCTCACAAAGCCCGCTTCACCCAGCCCGTTAGTTAAACAGATGCAGATACATAAAATATAGTACGTTGCTAGGTAAGGTTGTTCTGCTACCATTTTCTTTTCTCCCTTTCTTTCTTTCGCGTTTTCGCTACTCCAGACCTTTTCCAAGGGAGCTTTCCCTGGGATGCTCTATGGTACCTATCACGCGAGTGCGGTGCTTTTCTCGTGCGCTATACAAAATTTGTACAGAGCCAATCCAAGGGCTTTGTTCATATTATATTTTTCCCGTTCTAGTCCTGCTGACATCCGTGCCCCCCAGCGATGACAGAGCAGGATAATTCGTACAGACCCCGATCTCCGGATTTTTCTGGCCTTCCTGGGTCCCTCCAGCTCCCCTCCAGTCCCTACGGACACACCCCTTATCCCCTCAACAGCCCTCTTGCTCACAGAGCTTCATACGACGCGTCGCCATTTTTCAGCCCGCAAGCGGCCCAAACCCAGCCACAACTCCAACAAACGTCTGCCCAACAGTACATACCACAACCTTTCGATCCAAATTCCCCCCTCCAGATCATGCCCCCACGAACAAGGTCATCGCGGCCAGCCGCTGACCATCCGCCCATAGCGTGGCATTCGGCGCCTGAATCTTCGCCGGAGATTCATCCGAGCAAAATGAAAAGAACGGTGCCTTCACATTCTTCGGGAGAGGTCGAGGTTAAAACAAAGTTTCCAGTCGCGAGGATCAAGCGCATCATGCAAGCCGACGAGGATGTTGGAAAAGTTGCTCAAGTCACTCCAATTGCTGTTTGTAAGATTTCAAATACCCCCCCTTCCCCCCGGGAATCTCCCCTTTTCTCTGTTTATGCGTGTGAAAATGGATATTTTGCTTCATATATCCTTTGATTTTCTCGTTGACGCAGCTGACACCAGAATTGTTCAAAAATTACTAGCCAAAGCACTCGAGCTATTCATGATTTCCCTTGTCACGAAAGCGGCGCAGCAAGCGAGGGAGCGGTCTTCCAAGAAAGTTACCGCGGTCCATCTCAAGGAAGCTATTGGCAAGGACGAGGTTCTTGATTTTCTTGCAGACATTATTTCTAAGGTCCCAGATCACTCTATTGGCGGAAAGAAGGATGATGATGGAAGTGACCATAACGATGGGCGTAAGACAAAAGGGGGCGGACGTCGAAAGAAAGACTGCCATGATGATATCTAAAGCATGACATTAGTTCTTCTGCTCTTTGATGTCTGTTCTTTTCCTTTTTGTGTTTTTTATTCGAACATTTTCTTGCTGCTTTCGCTTGCTTGCCCTGCCCTTCATCGTGTAGATTATTGGGATTGGGGCGTTCATTGGGTTCAGGATATTTTTCTTTTTAGTTAACTAAAGTCATGGTGTTTACTACCGCCTCTTCGTTTTATAGCACAATTAGGCATTCTTTATATTTCCCGCGTCCGGTTCGTATCTTGTTCCGGGCGCTCTCTACAGTAAACGGAGGTATGGTAAGCGAAGTTGGATCGGATAACGCCACGAGCAATTAGTCTGTATCGAAGAGTAACTCGACTGGTAAATAAAGTTGTAACTTTTATTTAATATATATATTGTTCGAATAGGGCCTAGTTCATTTTTAAGTGATAGAACTGGTCTCTCTATGATCATGCGCTACCCACACTCTTTTGCCACAAAGCTATCTTTAAAATCTGTGACACATCTGATCTACCTAAGAGATCAAGAGAGCCATGACCTTCGAATGTTTTAACGTTTTGCCATTCTGTAATTAGGTTTCCAATGACTTTTTCCATCCCAGGGGCATTCAAGATCTCGCAATTCTATGTTGAGAACCCAAAAATATAGGGGAAGGTAGATTCACATTCTCAGAACCTGCGGCTCGCTGTACAGTCACAGTTCTGCTTGTTGATAGAGATAGCGATACATCTGAAGGAAAGGGGCTGAATGTTTTAAATGTGTAAATAAGAGGGGTTTCCTGAACATGGCTCATTAGTTCATGTATATTTAGCTGAATTTGGGTTGATACATACTGTAGCCACAAATACAAATCTGAACTTTTTAAATTCACTAAGAATAGAGCTTCTGAGCATTATGCCATTTGAAGGATCATTGACATTCTCACTGGACATTCCTGCGCGTCGAACTGCAGGAAAACATTAATATAGCAACTCCTAAGAATTCCTAACGTCCGTCAATATTTCCTATATAAATCAGCATACTGCTTAATATAAAAGTGGTAGATTTCCTGGAAATACCAGATGGCTATTCCCGGAAACATAAGAGAGCGGGATTATATGAGGAGCTTCTAAATCTCCAAATGGCACATCGGATGGGTGACCTAGTTTGGCCCAGTGTTTAGTTTCCATCCGCCTTATTACAACGCATTTGTGGCTATTACGCCTAAGACATGCCTGCCGGAACTCGGAGTCGGACTGGTGGTTTTCACTATACTCCGTACAGTGGTTGGCTTTATTTAACGCTGCAAATACAGCACTTGTGAACTGGTGAAAGCGCACTTGGGTGGAATGAATAGGATGTTGGTGACCAAATTCCAAAATACAGCGTGTACGCGGCGTAGAGAATGGTCATTGTCACAGGCTAATAATACTCCGTATATCCTGGGCAAAAGACAATTTTCCTTCATCTGGTAGCCACTCTAGAAATGCAAGAGTAGGAATTATTTTGTCATCATGCTTTTGACTGGCCGGAAGGTATTTGTTTCTCCTATTCATGGCTTGTCTCATCGATTGATAAAGTCGAAACGCCCCGGGTCCAAGATAAAATGGCCTTGGTATTGCAGGCCATCTCGCATCGCGTGGACATTTTCCGAGAAGGCGCTAGCGCCGTACGCCGGTGTTTCTTAGTCGTCATGGTACTGTACCGTACTATGTCCCAGTTGGCAAGCGGGGTTGCTGGAAGGAATCAGGAATCTCGAGAGTCAATAACTTGACAGAGAGAATCTGAAAGGCGGAGTATTATATAATGTCTTGAGCATTTGCAATGCTTGTTGAAAGTGTCGAGGTTTCAGTTCACTTATTCGCAACTCGCCCCTAGGAGCAGCAGGCATGAAAGGCAAAGGGTATGTATGTATGTATGTGTGTATGTACTATACATACGGTACAGTACATGTATACGGAGCACTACCGTGATTAGGCCTTGTCGCTATGTAACACCGTACTTCGCATATATTTTCTTTATTTACACCTTTTTTTTTTGTTTATATTTTTTTTTAAGCTACTTGAAGGGATATGTTGAACGATGGACTTTGTAGGTTCCTGACCTCAAATTCCTATCAATTAAATCCCAGATCCTTAAACAGCCCACTCGCTAACCAATTCAATCACGTCTGCAGTGGTCTCGTCTTATAGGGGGCTCTGGTCTATCACCGTCGAAAGGCCTTCGGGGCAATCCTGCAGCAGAGCGTCTGGCCACATTTAAACATGCGTGCAATACACTGGATGTGAGAAAGCCAAATAAAATAACCCTTACACTGAGGCGGCAACACCAGTGAAAACTGGTTCTTTTTCGGTTTGAGAAATATACTCATATTTCTCCCTATCAGGCTGACACACGGCGCTGCTGACACATTGTTTCTCGCTGCTTTTCAATTAGCAAATATGGCGTACAGCCCCGACGGCTTCTGGAGAAGCTGCTTCCATTCTTCAAGTTAGAAGTTGTCTTGAGCGTCTCAATTCTATCCTCAACGACGAGTCTCGCAGCCCAGCGCCCCATCCATGCCATACCTTCGCCGCCACCTCACAAATTTACCTAACTGCCACAAAGCTTGCTTTGTCCTCATATGATCCCGGCATCATCTCTAGTGCTGCCGTCTTTTTCAATACATTGATTGATGCTGAGGTCGGCGGCATCGTCGATAGTCGAATATTCTCCAGGGCGCTGGTCGACCTGGTATCCAGAGCGGGCTCCGCTGGCGAGGAAGGGGAGGGGAGGCTTGTGGAGCTGCTGTTTGGAGTGGCAAACAATATTAGACTGCGCCCTGCTATTCTTCCTGCTTGGTTTTCCCCGAAAGACCATGGCAACCAGAAACCAGAACCAGTCGAGGCCGGAAAGGAGTTTGCGGGTGCAACCCGGAAAGATGATTTCCCGTTCTTCTACCTGTTAATCGACTATGTTCATCACGAAGGAAGATCGGGCGATTTCGCCCGCACTGGCTTACTCTATATCATTGAGACGGCATCACGATCAAAAGAACTCGAGCGATGGCTGATTGAAAGTGACCTTGCAACATTAATGGCTACCGGTTTGGGGGCGCTTTATAGCCAACTGAATAGGTTCGTATACAAAGGCGGCCCTGTTCCTGGCGTCCCTGGATATCGGCTTACAATATAGTTAACAGAAAGCTCCTTTTCTCGAAAGAGGACGAGAAGATTCCTCACATAATCGCTCTCTCCGATTATGCCCAAGTAGAGACTGTAGCTCGCCCAAGACTTGGCGCCGACATGGATGCATTTCTGTCTTACTTGCTATTCTGGCAGGACACTGTTGATCATTGTAAATCTGCTGAAGTCAACGACACACTGCTGGATCATTTTCAGGTCTTGTTTCTTCAACAACTCCTGTATGCTTGAACCCAGGAGGGTACTGCTAGAATTTGTCGGAAACTGACCACGATATAGTTATCCGTCCCTTTTGGAGTCGTCAGACGTTGATGGTGGCTCGACTTCCGCTGTTATCACCCACCTTTACCGCATCTTAGAATCGATTGACCAGCCCGATCTAGTCCATCGAATTTTGCATTTTTTACTAGCCTCATCCTCGGTGAATGAACCCAATGTTCAAATTCCTAAACAGAAGCTGCGAATGTCTCTTAGCCGTCGCAAGTCATTGGATCTCCTAGCTTCGTTCGCGGAGGCTGCCGCAAAACCCTCACCAGAACTTTTTAACTTGGTCGACCTTGTGTTGATGGGAATTAGATCCAAAAACTTCTCGACGGTAGTGGCTACACTCCGACTTATGACCGTGATTTTTCAACGACATCATACATTTGCAAGCTCGTTGGTCAAAACATCCCAACCTTCTCAAGCGTCTGTGAATACCAGACCGATTGGTGCACTGAATGCAGAATTACAGCGCTTAGTTGGCTTGGCAAAATCTGTCCTTGAAGACCCCTTTTTAGACCAATCTTACCAAAATTATCTTCTCTATGCGTCCGCGATTTTAGACCTACGATCCCCTATCATGCCTCTTGGCGAAAGAAAACCTACCGACTCAACTCGAAATTCGCCATTGCTTTTGCAGCCTCATGACGACATATTACAGGCAATGATATCTCGGCTGGAGTCATTTTTCACTAATAGCGTCGTAATGAATCTAGCTTTAACAGATGCTATCACTGGCTTGGCATCTTCGAACTTAATATCCTTGAATGGATGGCTCCTTGCTAGCCCTGGGAATGTTGAGTACGACAATTCGAGTCCGACATGCACTGATGCAAGTGCTGACCGCACGAGTGACATCAAACTAGCATTCGACCAGCCATCGTTCCCTCCATCGTCACTAGTACCGCTGGTACCATGTACTATTCAAAAGCTGGTTCGCAGAGTCAAACACTGGCGATCTGAGATATCCGATTTTGACACCCTTGTTGCCGCTCGGAGGCATATACTCCATTCCGACGATGAGAATCGGGAGGACGAACAACCTAAAACTACATTTTCGGAGCTTTTCAGCAGACCTTCAGCTGAGAGCCAAGGTCAACGCCCAGTCAGAGTTGGCGCGCGCTCTAATTCTCCCCGGGGTCGCAAGACCTCGCTTCTTGATCAGGCGGATGGTTCGCCCCCCCGTTCGTTTGGAAATTCTGGTTCAAGATCACTATTGGGTTCTCCTCTCCGGGATGCCCTTCAGAAACAAGTACCATTTCGGCCGGAGCCTACAACCAGCTGCTCAACAACTCTAGAAAATCTTCGTAGACGTCTCGTGACACCAATTAAGGTCGATTTCTCACACCTTTCGTCGAGCGACGGGGATTCCGAAACCAACTGTTCGGCATCTTTACCAACCCTTCCGAATCTATCATCAGTTGGTGATCGCCCGGGTCCGAGGTCAGAGAGTTCTTCACCTGAACATGCCACTCTTGGGCACGTTATTACGAACACTATCATCCTCTATGAGTTTATTCTTGAATTAACTACTCTAGTCCAAGTTAGAGCAACTCTGTTCCAGGAAGTCAAGTTCGAACAGTAGCATCTCACTTATTGCTGAGTACGTGCCTGCCAGCTTTTGCTCATTGTCCGGAGTTTAAATTGTCGAAGCGAGGCGATTATGTACCGCTGCTGATTCTCTTATCCTTGACCTGTCCGCGATACATGCATGAGGTACTTTCTTTGGGGGATAGTTTATCGATCCGTTACCAATTAAATAGAATATTCAGTTAACCCATCTCCTCCTTTATGATAATCCACAAATAGAGCAACTCGATATCTGTTCTCCGACGATGCGAGCCTGGCAACGCCTATCCGGAGTGGATAGCCAAGGGGTAAGCGCTATTCATGGAAGGCCCTTATGGAAGCTTGGGCTTCAATATCCCGACTACTCTCCATCCTCTGCACCAAAACATATATGTTAAGCAAATTATACAGCCAGGATAAGCTATCGAATAGCCCTGTCAATGATACTATATTTCCTCTAGCAGATGGTTTCCCAGACCCTTCTCTGGAACAGATTAGACAGATTGGAGAGGCTGAGCATGGAACGCTATCAAATTCATCAGGCCCTCTAACAATTAGCCATGAAGTAGCTGTTTTCACTGGGTAACCAGAGAAACTTTGTTGTCAAAGTTGTGTCGGCTATTAAGCCAGCAAGTTTCCGCGATACTGGTACTTTTAAACGAGAAAGAACTTTACGGTGACTGTAAATGGAGGGGATTTATCTGCGCTTGGACAAGAAGGAGCGGGCAAAATCCCTACCGTTCCTCACTACTAATGTTCGCAACCTAGAACTTTTCCCTTCTCCATAAATCAGCAAAATGTCCCACTTGTCATATATTACAATGCAGTGAGCAACGACACTTATTCTACCACCATTGACACTAATTTTCCTTATTTCCAGCACCTACTAGTACTCAATGGCCTGAGTATTGCGGCGCTAACAAATAGCGCTCTTATGATCGCCAACTAACCATATTCTAATTCGTATCACTACTAGTAGTGTGATACTCCATCTTGAAATTGCATTTTTTCTTTTCTTGAATTATTTTTTTTTTGCGACTCATTTTTCATGGCTCATGTTTATAACTGCATTTCTTCAATTGTAATTCTCCAATACGCGAAAATTGTTTCTTTCGTTACGCCCACGTCGCGGGCTTGAACTTATGCCCATCATTCATAACTATCTAATGATCACATATTATTTGTTGAAAGATTATGGCTCACGGCATCATCCTTTATATATATTTTGTGGCTATACGGGTGTAAATTTCTAACCAATCATATGACTCACTCAGCGATTTTGAGCACCAATGGTGAGCTCCGACAATACAAGGAGTTACTCACTCACAGCACCGCTAAGCTGTGCCTCGCAAGGTACATTGAAATTTCGAAGTGACTTTTTGTATTGAAAGTGTTCAGGGAAACCTGAAAGGTTACTGATGTGATGGTTCTTTCAAGGGTTTTGAAAGGATGGGGATTTGTGAATGCTGGTATGTCTAATTGTAAGATGCTTTGAAGGCGGGGCATGAGCACCATTGAAGCTGGCTAGGAACCCAATTCTTGTCCCCACATAGGATAACTTTTACTCTTTGTTTATTTTCATTACGTTATTAAATTAGAATTCGAACCAATTACTCAGCTTGCTCTGTTTCCTGCAAGTCAGCGAATTGGTTTTGCCACAGGTAATGGTATCTTTCTCCTCTTTCCAAGAGCTCTTGATGAGTCCCTCTCTCAATGATTGTGCCCTCCTGCACAACAAGGATCTGATTTGCTCTGACAATGGTAGAGAGGCGGTGGGCAATTACAAAAGTCGTTCTCTTCCTGCTAAGTTTTTTCAATGCATTTTGAATCTGGGATTCGGTCTCCGTATCAACGGCGCTAGTTGCCTCATCTAAAATAAGGATTGGCGGATCTTTCAAAAATACACGTGCAATTGCTAGCCGCTGCAGCTCACCGCCTGACAGTTTGACGCCCTGTTCCCCGACTCTGGTGTTGTAACCTTCGGGGAAAGTCGTAATATTGTCGTGGATGGCCGCCGCCCGGCAAGCATCGTAGATCTCCTCATCGGAGGCAGAAAGTCTGGCATATCTGAGGTTTTCCATGATTGTCGCATTGAATAGTAGTGGGTTCTGGGGCACCACACCTATAGCATCTCGTAGTGATCCTTGAGTTACATCACGAATGTCATGGCCGTCGATTTTGATGGAGCCAGAGGTAACATCGTAGAAGCGGAGCAGAAGCTTCATCAGGGATGACTTGCCCGCTCCAGTGGTACCGACTAACGCAATTGTCTGGCCGGGTGAGGCGGAGATACTGACATCCTGAATCGCAACTCTCTTGGAATCGTAGGTGAAGTTAACGTTCTCAAATTCTACGGCGCCCTCTATTTGGCCGAGATTAGCGGCATCTGCTTTATCTGCAACAGTGGGGCTGGTCATGAACAAGTCGAGCAGCCGCTCTGCATCGAGGAGGTCTGACATGAGATACCGGTACTCGTGCGAGAGAAACTTGATGGGCCAAACGAGGAACTCCCAGTACTGAATCAGAAAGACAAAGTCTCCTGGAGAGGCGCGTTTCTCATAGATTTCGTGGATGACAAGGCAAGCAAGGAGGAAAAATGTTATCGGAATTAGCGCCTCTGTTATCGCCTTGATGTAGGCATCTCGCCTGGACCAGTCTTTCTTCGCCACGAGATGCCCGTCCACAGCACAACTGAATCGAAACTTCTCGTGGTAAAACATGTTGAAGGCCGACACCGTCTGCCAACCCTGCACGGCTTGGTGCATCACTCGCGCTTCCTCCCGCTGTGCCTTGTTCATGCGCCGACGGTTATCAATGTTCCAGCTAGAGGTGACCACTTCGAGCGAAAGAAACGTGAGCGAGGCAAAGAGCATGCAAAGTGCGACGGACGAGTTGAACTTGAGGTAGAGGAAGACAAAGGCAATGAACATGTCGGCGACCGTCGGAACGATCTCTAAAATAGCAGTTTCGAGGACCCTAGTTAGCGCCCCTCCTTGCTCGATGGCCTTCATGACTTCCGCAGAGTCCCGGTCGGAGTGGAACTCCATCGGCAAACTCATGACGTGGTTGAAGGAGGTGTTTGTGAGTTGCCGGTACGAAAATTGTTCGATTGGAATTTTTGAGAGCGATTCAATAAGGCCCACGCCAGAGTCATCATGTAACAGGCTCAAGATAAAGTAAATAGCCATGTCAGAGTACGGCGGCTCCTGCGCAAAGAGCCTGTCAGTGACGATTCCAAGCTGGCGTGGAACTAAAATGTTCAAGAAACGATTGGCAATTAGGCAAAGTACGCATCCCAGAAGACAGGCCTGAACTTTGAGATCTTTTTTGGGGATCAAGGATGGCAGAAACACTTTGAAGTTGTTGAGGTAGGTTATCCAGCTGCCACTCTTCCGAAGCCGACTGGGTAGAGAGTTCCTGCGAGCATTTCCTTCATCGCCAATGTCGTCATCTGAATCCCAATCGCCGTCGTCCTCACTAAGAAAGGGATCTTCTCCACTTGTAGATCGAGAAGATACAGACCCTGTTCCATAGGAAGCTGGGCTTCGCGAAGGTTCGTCAGTCGTGTCATAGAGAAGGGGCGTGTCCTCCTCTCGCCCCACTTCCTTCTTGTGGCCAGCGATGTAGTCCACGAGAAGACAAGCAGCAATAATCAGCCGAATCGAGGATATAACTAATTCGGCAGTGTGCCGGGCCGTGGTCGCGTCGTGATACGCTGCTCCCAGCACAAACAGGGGCATGCCAAAGACGATTGTGATTGACGACAAAACAAGGATCTCCGAAAGGAAGAAATCTTTTCTCAAGGTCATAGCCCAAGCTAAGGCGAAGAAAATAGCAGAAACCAGGCGATCTTGGCTGGCTTCATCGTAGCGAAGAGAAACAAGAGCTATCTCGGCAACGTAGGATGTCGCGATAAGACCTCGACCAGCAAACCGGATGATATTGCTGCTGATGGTTGACGATCTGCGAGGTGGTTTTTGGCCATAATGAAGAAGAAAGGATCCGAAGACGGAGAGAAGTACTGCTGCAGTGGCTATAACATGCAGTACCTTAAGAGCGCTTGAAACATGGGTCATTTTTGCAGCGCTCTCATAGTAACTGTCCGCAGCGGTTAAATATAATCATTCTTCTACTTCGAGGCTTCAAGTGAAGAAAATATACAAGTTCCTATACAGAGTGCTACTCTTCACTTCATCAAAGATCCGGATTTTTCCTCAGTAATTAACATGGTTTCACAGTCAATGAGTCACAGCAAACAGAATCTTTTTTTTTTGGGAATTTGTGGGTTTCAAAGGCCGTGATTTTGCGGGTGAAAAGTGAACCTTCAGCTCTCGCGCCACTTTATTGAAATGGCCCTTGGTGACGCTGTACTGCGGACTACGTACTTTGTAACCAGCACGGAGGTCGCTACAAATGGTTTCATTCAACCAGGCCAGTATATGCGCCACAATCTAGAATACATTCATAAGGTACTACTGTGCAAGGGGGGTTAGAAACTGATTGTGGCACAGTCATCTGGAATGAATTAATAGCTCACATATTTTCTAGGATCAAGCCTTGCCAATGAGCTGACAATGGCATGGGACAAATAAATGCTGACATCCCGCATATGTTAGCGGATAGCTCCAGCCTTGGGATATACAAAAGTTGGCAGAAGATGGGCGCTTCTCAAGCATCGGTTCAATGAAACACATCTTCTAAATACAGACTCTTTTATATGCCCCGAAAAATAGCTTTTCATAAAATATATCAGATAAATACTTCACACACACATCCTTTATTAGCCCTCTTCCTAGGTCGCTTCCGACCGCAGATTATGTCCCTGGAAGCTCAAGGCCAGCCAGGATGGTACCTACTAGTCTTCAAACCAGAATATGACACGGTAGCTTTCGATCCTCTAGACCCAGTCAAACGATACCATGAAGGTCTCTTTGTTGAGACAGACCCAGTTAGTCAAGATGGAACGCTATTTCACGTCACCGGCGACATCATAGCGGCTGGGGGAATGATGTACGAGGAGAGAACAGATTCAATTCCCGGGGCGTCCAAGTATTTGTTCCGCAATCCGCAGATTGGACGGGTTCTCAAAACAGATTTTCATTCGGGGAGGATTATCACCATTTTGCGAGACCTGCCAACACCCTCCAAGCAGCAAGGGATAAATTGTTGGGAACCCAACCCTAACACTGGGCATCATGACATAACTTGGACAAAGCAGAATGGGGACTTCTACAAGTCTGGTGAGGAACAACGGCCTATCTTTAAGTGCAATGAATGGACGCACCAACTCGCAATTCCAGCGTTGCGCAATGCAGGGGTGTTGTGCCACTTGGCTTGAATCATCTACTTCGCGGCCGTCATGGTGGTTTTGGAACGCAATTGGGATCTACGCAGGGTGGGTTTTGCTATGACTAGAATACAGGGTCTAGATGGTTGTGCAGTACTTTATTTGTATGCTTTCCTTTATTTGGTAATGAGGTTCTAGCAGCACTTTACCACCTCATATCCTGATCAATCATACGCATCACGGCCATCTCAGCGGGCCATACGGGAAGAAATTCCTGGACTCGCCAGCACCAGTCATCCTCCCAGTAGACAAAAGCAAATGGAGAAGATGCAGTAAAGAATTCCCAGAAGTCGGGACACCAGCCCGCATAATCCCAATCCACAAGTACAACATCAAATGACCGTTCTCCTTTGTTGTTTCGGCAGCCTATGCTCTCTGCAGCCATGATGTTCTTTTGTTGAACGTCCCCATGAGTCAATGTGGGCCGGTGACCCTGAAATACGCCAGCAAAATGGGTTTCGTAGAACCGAGCCTTGATATCTGCCCGACCATTGCGTTCAATTGCCGCTCGAAAATTCCCGACCAGTCCCGCAACAAAGGCATCCTCGCCGTAGAAAGGACCCAGATGCTTTTTACTACCTCTTCGGCAGTAAAATAGGTAGTGGTGAACGCCGCTACCATCCAACCCCCCGAAAAAGTCGGGCCATGGACATTCGGCCATTCGCATAGCGTCAAAATTCTGGCGAAGTTTGGCGGAGATATCATCTTTCTCAGACTCGGTCAATGTTGGCCAAATCTTGTCCAGCTGCAACCCCGGAGCGCGTTGCATTATTAAGAAAACTTGATTGTTGGAATCACGATATTTACATTGCATATAGCCGCGGGGCCGAAACTTTAGGAACATATCGTTCAAGATAAATCAGAGCCTGGCCTTCCCAGACATTTATACTACCACCAAATTTAACAACAATCTCGTGGTTTACCGCTACGACCTTGGCGGAACGGCGCTCCCATAAAATGTTGGTGCAGGCTAGAATCTCATCGAGAGAAGGAAGAGCAGGTAGAGAGGGAGAATCGCTCTTGTAGGGAAGTCAGTTGTCTATAAAGCTCTAAAGAAACAAGATTTGAGAAATGAAGTTCAATAAATCTCAAGATAAAATCTTGATTGTTGAGAAAATAAAAGTGAGATTAGTAGATTAATTTCTATGATGTACTGATCAAAAGATAAGACTGAGTTGCTTGATGTGATTTCAGCCCTGGATTGAAATATATGAACTGAACTAATGGCACTTTCCACTCGCAAAACTGAAAGAATGAGTGCATGATTGATTAACTAAATTAACTAGTGAAATAATTCTCTTATTAAATTGTGTATATAAATAGTGAAAACAAGTGTTAATGTGTTTATTTCTTGTCATAATTATTTTCACAGTGATGAGATCAATGAAGTTCTTGTTATTTATTTTAATTAATAATGACTTATGAGTAATAAAGCTCAAATTTATTATTATATTCTATAATTATATTATCTCTTGTACAGTCTCATTAAGTGTAATATATTCTGTCTCATTAAAGCTTAGAGAAACATATAACTACTTTACAAAATATTATAAAATAAGTGTACTCACTAGCTTAAAAACATAGTCAGATGTGAATTTTTAATTTCTATTCAACAGTTCTACTCAGTCAGAATCTGTGTAAGTAATTGATATATATATAATGTGTAGAAAATCACTAATAGAGCTCTTATCTTTTATATAGAATATACTCAGATTACTTATCTTTTTTAAATAATGAATAATATGTAATAATACTTTTCATGTTTTTAGAGTGAGTGCACTATTCTTTTATATTAATAGAGAAACTGCATGAGTAATATTCAATTAAAATTTAACTATTAAATACTGTAGATATTTTATATTATATTAATAATATTGTTTTATAAAACTCTTTTTCTTTTCAAAGACAAAGATATTATCAAATTATAAGCTTTTATTTATAAGTGTATAAACTGTAACTATATTTTTTAGATGAAAATTCTCTATTAAATAATTAATATAATATTGAAATATTAAATTAATATTATTATTATTGTAAATAATCTTTATATTTAGATATTTAATTGATTTTTTTATATTCTTGATTTTAAGCTTTTTAATAAAAGTTTTAATAAGTTAATTTATATTTTTTTAAGCTTTTGCAAAGATATAAAGATTGTTTATATATATAATTATATATAATTGTTTTGAACTGTATAATATCAGAGATTAAAATTATAAGAACTCAGAATGAAACTATTTTTATATAATAAAATTATTAAATAATTGTATTAAATCTTTACAATTAAATCTAACTCATATAATAATTCTTTTATTATATATATTAATGTATGTGAAGCTTCTTCTTCAAAATCTGTGAGCTGTCTTATATAGACAGTTTTGCTCAGTTTGTTATATAAATATACTATTATTATATTCATCTGCTGTAAGATTCATTCATGTTTTATAGCAATTACAAACATTAATTTATTAGTTATGTCTGTGATTATAAAAGTATACATTTTCTCACAAGTGTTTTTCTTATGTCAATTATCACATACTATTCATTGAGATTTTCACAATATATTATTTTCATTAATATTAAAGTCATTGAAGTGGTCTTTTTCAATAAATATTCAGTAGTTAAGTGTCATTAACTTATCATGAAAAATGTCAGAATATAAAATAAGTGTTTAAGTCTTTTATTTTTCAAGATCTGTGATTTCATATTATATAAATTTCTACTAGTACTTGTTAATTTGTAATTGACTTACTGCATTCTTGAAGCTTTTTGATAAGCTGTTTATAATAAAGAATGAAGTATATACAGTATATGTTTTTATAAGCTGAATTCACAGAACATGAAACTCTGAAAAATTGAGAATTATCATGAAATTTAATAAACTTATGAATTTCAACTTTAATAGAGAGCTTGTTCTCTGACTTTTATAATTTATAAAAATGAGCATAGACATCTGTTGTAAATTCACAGAAATATGCAATCTGTGATAAAACATTTATCAATACTGAAAAAGAAATTATATGAGAATTGTAGACAAAATTCTTACTATTTATTACAATAAATTAATACTTTTCATTATACATGATTATAAAAATAGATGAATTATTTATAATTATAATTATTATTTCTAAAACATTCATTCAAAACTTTTTTGATATATTTTTATTAATTAAAACTACTCTAATATATGTTATAATTATATATATACAGTGTTGCAAAACATTATCTTAATGAGAAGAATATGAAATTATTAACTTTTAAATTATATTATAATTAATTATTAAAATCATTATCTTCACAGAATAAAAAACATTATTAATATTAATTTAAATATATATTAAAATTATGAAGTTTAAATTGTATATAAGTTAAATTTAATAAATATAATATTCAAATACTTAATCTTTAATGTGTAAAAAATAGATTCATTTATAATAAATGATATTATTTATAATTAGTATGTAATATTTCATTCTCTGATATAATTCTATAGAATGATTAAATATTTTATCTAGTATACAGTCTTTATCTACTAAATCAATGTGAACTTATTTCATGATATATAATATTTATAATTTGAAAATTTATGAATACTTTTTTATCATATCAGTCTTCACACAAATATTATAAAAAGAAGCTGATTTTAGAATTTTTAATATATATATTAAATAAAAAATTCTTTATTAATATAATAATTACTTTTATAGAAATATAATTTAAATTTATGTGTCAATTTATGAGAATTTTTGTGATGAAAGTCTTTGACTGATTAACAGATAAATTATTGACTGAATCATTGTTATCAACTGTAGTCATGATATTCACATATTCATATAATTTCACTGTGAAATATATTGCTTTTAATTTATAATAAATCTTAACTTTTAACTTTCTCTCTACTATCTTATAGATAAAGCTTTGTATTATATAAATTATAATAAAAATGACATCATTAAAAGCTCTTACAATAAAAAAGAATAAAATAAATATAAATAATTTAAATTAAAAATTCTAATCTTCTAACTTGATAAATAAAAGTAAATTAACTGTGAAATTGAAAACTTAATAAATATTATAAATAATAATATTTTTTTTTCAAATTTTAAAAGAAGATTTTCTATTTCTTTAATATGTTTTTATTATTATTCACTGTGTTGATTTTGAGATTACTGTTGTACACATTTTACTGTATAAGAGAATGTTTCTCGCCTGTCATATTGAAGCTGATGCATGTATTGAGAAATCAAGGCTTGAATGTGGCATTTACTGCGGCTGAGAGTGCTACTGTCATGTTAGCAGCAGCTGACTGTGTAGTTAGTAGATTAAATTCTTTCTTTTTATCATTCTTCTTCTTGGTTTTCTATTTATCTTTTTACTTGTGACTGATGTTCTCTTTAATTGTAACAATCTTGTCTTTATTTAGTTCTCTTCATTGTTCTGTAGCCTGCTCAGAATGTAAACATCAACAAGAATTCTTAGTGTAATCATGAAAATTACACACACTGCATCTGAGATTGCCAGTGTTTGAAGTTGATGTGATGAAGGCAGTAGAAGTTGTAATGACTGCATTGACTTATTGAAACTTAGAATGATTATCTTTGATTTTACTCATACAATTTGTCAATTGCTTTATAAGATCATCTATATCAATATTATGTATAAAGTTCTGTTCAGTTGTATAGAAATTGTAGCAGACTAGTGCCTGACTCATTTTATTTGACTTATACAATTAATCAGATTACTTAAAAAGTCTAATTTTAAAATTGAACTTTTTAAAAAATTATTCTTTTGCTTAATCAGTGTTTATTATATTAATATATATTTTTATATTATATATATATTTTCTTTACAC
>LGUA01000410.1:0-18074 GCA_001660665.1 Emergomyces africanus
GCCCCTAATTATTTTCTTTTCCATTCCCCCTTCCCCTTTTTGATCCATTTGATTTAGAAGTTATGTACGCGCATTTCAGCTTATCTTTTCCGAATATTCTCGTGATATCAAGCTAGGAAAGCGGCATTCCGAGTGAGTGGCAGACCGCAAAGCGGATAAGCATGAGCATGCATCACAATCCAAAACATGAAATTGAAACTTGAGGTGTAGGTGCCATCTCATCTAACATATGTGTCATAGCCATACGTGTGTTTTGGGATTGGGGGGAAGAAGGGGCAAAAAACAGCTGCAATATGCGAATCCTATCTGATCAAGACGGCATCTATCTGCCTGCAGTGTCGTGCAATGCTGACAAAATGGAGCTGAAAAAAATGGAGAGGATTTACGCAGAGCCAGCCATAGATAAGTAGTGGGAATCTTGGAGTATAAACGGACAAATAACACACGGAGAACTGGAAACTGTGATAAAAAGTATTGGTTTATCAACATGCTTTAAAAAAAGAAATTTGGCTACCACAAGTTCCGAGAATTTTTCTGCTCTCGGGGAGAGACCCTGGTGAACTATCTCTTGTGTGTGGAGGGTACCGCATTTTCCTCGTCACCTGCATAGGTCGCTGGGGTTTGTTTTGCTGTTCAACAAAGCGATTGTAGCGATAACATCGGCTGGCTCTAGTAAATGCCAACCTGCGAGAGTCTGCTTTGAGCTAGCCCCCACAGTGACTGAGAAAACACGATCTCGTGGAAGGTTACTGTTTACAAGGGCGCGGAACATATCTGTCGAATACATAGATTAGTATATAGGCAATTTTTCTATCGGAGTGGGTATTTAGGACGGCTGGTAGAATGCATTGGGATTAAGGACTAACCTTCGTCAGTGAAATCGTCGCCCAAACACAAAACAAAATCTGGATCTTGTCCTAGCTTGTATTTGTACTCTTCCACTAGACGAGTAGCAATGGATCCCTTATTAATAAATGTAGGTCGGACCTCCAGGTTTGCTTTGCCAGATAGGACTTCAACCGGCCAGTGTTTCACCACAGTATTCTCAAGATGTGTCCTGCACTCTCTAGCCTGGAAGATCCCGTATTCTGGGTCAGCTCGACGATAATGCCAGGTTAGTGCAACTCTCTTTCTCTCGATAAAGGAGCCTTGCGTGCGTTCGGTGTAGTGTTGAAAGATTTCCAGCACTTCGCTCTGCCATCCCATGTTGGACTTTTCAGTCAGGTTCTCCCAGTCATCACTTCGAGGTTGGCGGATGAAACACCCATGTTCGGCACTCAGGCCAAGTTCAGAGATATGGCCCATCCACTCATCAAGGAAGGCTTGATCCCGGCCGCTAATTATCCAAACCGAATTCTTCGGATCTGCAGCGAGGGTTTTGATCGTACGAAGAACACGGTCCGATGGGATTGCCGCCTGGGGATCCTTGACAATAGCGGTTAAGGTGCCGTCGTAGTCAAACATAAATAACCGTCGACGGGATTTTCGATACTGTGAGAGGAGTTTAGATTTATCTAGTGCGGGGGTGGCAATAGATTGGTCGAAGGAGGAAAGGTTGGTTAAAAGTCGTTCGAGGTATTTGTCAGACCATGTGGTGATAGTGTGCGTTGTAACATGTTTGTAGAGCTGGCTGTGTTGAGCTTCCCGTGCCTTGGGAGGCATCAACAACGCTTGATTAATGGCATCGGCTACGCCTACTAGGTCCCAAGGATTGATGTGGATGGCGCTACTTAGGCTTCCCGCAGTGCCGGAGAATTCAGAAAGAATTAGCGGACCGTGGTTTTCATGCTGACAGACAACGTATTCCAGGCTGGTTGTGTTCATGCCGTCGCGAACACTGGTAATAAGGCCGATGTCTGCTGCTCGTAAAAGGGCAAAGTACTCCTGGGGACTGAGGTACTGGGAATAATGCTGAACCGGAGAGAAACTAAGCGAACCGAATCTGCCGTTGATGGTGGAGACAAGATGCGACATCTGACTTGAAATCTTCGCTTCGGATTCCTCCTTTTCCTCTTCCACACTTGTCGGGCTTGTTACTTGAATCAAAACCACCTTGTTGTGCCACTCCGGGTACCGCTCAAGAAATGTTTCAAAGGCCATTAGTTTTTGCGTCACTCCACGTACAGAATCTAACCTGTCTCTTCCGATAATAATTTTCTTCCCACTATATTGATTTTTGATGCTGCTAACAATACTAGCAATACCTGGCTCATCGTAGGCATGCTTTCGGACCGCATCCACGTCAATTCCGATAGGGAAAACATCAACGGCAACATGAGCTCCGTACGCATCAATGCCTGCGAAATTCGAATCAAATCCCAAGATTCTAGTGCAGCAGGAAGAAAAGTGGCGTGAATAAGAGAATGTCTGGAAACCTATCATGTTTGCACCCAGAACGCCGGTAAGGATGTCTTTCCTTTTTGAAAGGCATCTCATGAATTCGCTGCTCGGAAAGGGTGTATGAAGGAAGAAGCCGATATAGATATTGGGGACCATTTGTCGCAGGATGCTCGGGAGAAGGAACAAATGATAGTCGTGGATCCAAATTATATCACCCGGTGTGTAGGTTTCCATAATGCGGTCTGCGAAAAGTTTGTTTAGCCTTACGTAGTCTGCCCACCATTTCCGTTCTGACCAGCCATCGGTTGGGCCGCGTTGCTTATAATGGAGAACAGGATACAGTTCTCTCTCAGAATAACGCCTCCATCTCCCCTGGTCCTTAAGATACATATTTTGATCTGGATATTCTTGTTCGTCAGTTAACCAAATGGGGAGCACCTTTCCGAATCTGCTGTTGCGAAGTTGGTCTTGAAGACGAGCGCGGTCCTGCTCCGTGACACATATTCCGTCCTGAACGGTATAGCTTGGTTTTTCGGTCGGGTCGATAGGGACAGGAGCGGATGCTTTATTCAGAGGGATAGGAGTAGTAGTATCGACCGGCAGTGCCTTGCCCGGGGGAGTCACATGCCCGTATTCAGTGGTAGGAATTTGCTCGATTTCACCTGTCCACCCCACGAGAGTGTGATTCCATGGTGTGCTTGACGAGGCCAGGTAGGAAAACGAATCAAACAAAGCCGAAGTTCCCGGTCGGTGTTTGAGCTCCTAAAGTGAAAAGTAAGCCAAAGCTGCAGAAACGGAACAAACGAACTCGCACGGGAAGACTCGTACCCAGTCATGGCCAGGTCGTATTCTGAGCTTGTACGGGATACAAAATGCTGCACTGATGATTCTCCCCGTCAAATGTAGACCCGGGTGCTCATCTTGGGGTTCTATTGACTGGGCTGCAGGTTTTGGCGAACCAACAAGGCTCAAACGACGTAGGAGGTCTGCCCCGGATTTTACGCCCTTGGCGGCCTCTGTTGGATTCTCCGGAAACTTCGCTGGCTTCCCATCCTGTAGGCTGGAGACAAGTTCACCGTCGTTATTTCCGACATTACCTGGAAGGCGGCTTGCGTCCGTAGTTTTCGAAGTTATTTCGGGAGCAATCGACTCAGGGTTGGCAGGAGGGGTGTCGCGAGCTGTTGTTCCGCCTGGAGACCGGGCATCATTAGCCGCCATGGCGATGGGTATTGGGCAGAAAATGCAAAGAGGAGCTGGCCGAAGGCTGCGGGGATGTAATTTGGTTTTATTTTGGCCTGCTATAAATTTTCTGTGTTGGCAAAGATAATGTTAATAAAATAGTGCTATTCTAAAGAAAGGGGGTCGCTGGGAGAAGTGGTGAGGATACCGAGTAGTTCCCTTCAAAAAATGAGGTAGGTAATTATTACAGCAAAGACATTCGAATATTAAAAGCCAGAAGCTAGGTAGGGGCCATAAACTTCCCAGAGTTTATTAGTATTATAAAAAGGCTAAGAGATTAAAAAAACCGGGAACTAACCGTGGCAAGCGGAGTGGGGGTGGGCCGAATAAGAAGTGGCAGTGGCCTCAAAGTTGGTAGTCTGGGAGCCCCCAACTATGATCAGCGTGGATTCAGGCCAATGCAGCCGGCCCATGGTTATGGTTATATGAATCAAGACATTTACTGTGTACTTTGAAGTCGGACGTCGGGACAGAAAGTCGTCGATGCGGCCAGCGCCTGGTGCGGCTAACCCCCCCTCCCCCGCGGCTACGTCACACTCCAGCCAGGTCCTCCCAACCCCTGTCGGCACGCCGAGTACGGATCACTACTTGTACTAGTACTTCTCTCTGCACGGGGCGCAGTTACGCGCACTACCTCTTATGGACTCTGAATTGCCTACTATTATTGACTCAGTAATTTGTTCCTGGGGTCGGCAACGTGAACAATGCAATTATGCAAGAGGTAAGAAAGTTTCTGGCTACTAGTAAATAAAGGTACTAGATGTTTTCTTGTTGTGGGATAATAATAGTATGCGATTGAATTCTAGATTTCGGTGCCACTTATTTATTCTGAAGCTTAGTTGAGAACAATTGCAGAGATCCAATGGAATTCAAGCCTAATTTTTCCAATAATGAGCAATAATTTGGAACTCGACAGGGCGTTTTAAAATCATTTTTCATACTCCCCCCATATCAATCTATACGATGACTAAGCTGTTCTTTTGGCCGTAGCTGCACGTGATATAAATACCAGCATAAAAATTTCCCCGAGGCGCACTTATTCCAAGCGATGTTTTGCAGCTTAGGGTTGTCTCTGATCTGACCAGCTGCTTGAGTTCTGGGTTCGTTGAGGTGGTTGGTTGCAAATTCCTTCTGATTCCCATAACCTTCAACTCTTGAATGCCATGGTCTCTAAATATTTGGCGGCGCGCTCTGGGGAGCGCTGCATACGATGCTTTATTGACAGGGATCTATCTCAGGAACTATCTCAAAATGCATGGATATTTCTACATAAACGGAGACAGTATCACAATGGCTCAGGCCGCTGGCGGCCAGGCAACCAACCCAAGGTGGTCCCTAACAGCCTTGAAGAGACCATACAAAGCCATCGAGCTGCGAACCACGAGACGTTCACTATTCGAAAGGTAGCCTCTCGAGAATATGATAATAACGAATTCTATATTCGAAAGATACCAGCTCGAGAATATGATGATAATAAGGAGCTCATTCATCCGAAATTGATGCAAGCTTCCCGAAGGTCGGATGGAGATCGGCTGGTTCCCACAAATGGCCACTCGGAACCGTCTGTGCACCGGGGGAGGCTTTCGCAGACTTTCAACGAAGATGGAGGCATGAGCAACCAATTCGATCTCCATTCTTTTCGCGGGCGACGTCACCCCGCGGCCGACCCTACAAGACCGAATATTTCCTGGAGGAAAGATGCTCCTTACGGTCCGTCTGTCGAATTACCCTGGCTCAATTATGTGGAAAAGCCCAACGGTGGAGGGATTGCACGCCTGAGTGAAGAAATAAGAGCGTTTGAAAAATATATGCTGCCAACTCCAGGGGAAATAGATGCTGTTGAAAAAGCTCGAAATGACGCCATTGCATCTGTGCAATCTGTGGATGCGATTTCACCAATTGTCATCGGTTCTCGGAGAACAGGAATGGCCGTTCCACATTCCTCCGTCGACCTTTTTGTCACCGTCGAAGATCTTAGGAGGGTAGAAGGTGTCCGAGGCCCAAGCGCCACCAGACCAAAGATGGTACAAGCCCGACTGAAACGCCTGCGTGAGATGGAAGTAATACTCAAAGAATCTTGGACGCTTTCCAAGGTTACGTTGAGGAGAGATAAAGACCCAACCTTATCAGCAATTCACGATCCTACGTGCCTGCAAGTCCAATTCCAATGCGGGCCCAGCCCACCCGCCTCCATGGATTTCATCCTCAACTACCAGGCAGAATTCCGAACGCTCCGCACTTTGTTCATATTCCTACGCATGTTACTCGAAACGCGGGGCCTGTTTGGTGGAACTGATGGAGGTGTGCATCCGTACCTCCTAACCATGATGATTGTTGCAGCTCTCAAGATTCGAGAGGGTAAATACCAGCGTGACAACGTAGGCAGTCAATTGCTTCACATCCTCGAGCTATATAAAGACACAGATTTCACTAAATACGGTATTTCTGTCGAGCCACCTTGTCTTTTCGACAAAGAAATGAGCGCGAGAGTAAAAAACAAGGATGGAAAGTTAATTCACTTGACTGAGCCCTATTTAAGAGGTCAACGTAGCATCAGCAAACGTTCCCTATCTTCACCGCGCGAGGGTATTCTGAGCCTTCAAGATCCCTCTGATTTCATGAATGACGTCGGGTGCACGTCACTAGTTATGCCCCAAGTGAAACAGCTGTTTAAAGCTACATACGATGATCTTAAAGCTAGAATACAAGCCGAGGGAACACAAAGTACTACTCAACAACATGACAACGGCCTTGAACATAGGGAGAACAATCACAGCAGAAGCATGCTTAGTCTCGCACTGGGCGCCAATTACCACGACTTCGAAAGCTTCCGGGATAGAACCCTAGTCCATTGCTCTCCGACAGGGTATTTCCGCAAAAACGAAATAAATCACATCTTTGAACCGCGCCCGTACGCACTCGGGGAAGTGAGAACCCATATGGAGAGTTGGCCCATGGAGGAAAAACGATGAAAACCTCGTTCCTAATTGGAGAAGATGGCTTCTCAACCTTGAGATTTGACACCACTTATATAACCCTGTATATTACTTGTCCACCACCTACCTGCTTTTTGATTTATGTTAACTCCCTTAAGCTTTTGAGTTTGGGCTTCGCGCTTCCGGAAGATTCCTCTCGGGCTTGGCTCACCAAATATATGACACAAACCATGCTCCAACATCAGACAAAAATCAGACATTTTCTACAGACCCAGCTCCAGTTTACCCTGCGCTCCTCACGTCAGCTTCTGTACTCATCTTCACCACCAATTACTTACAAGATCGAATTTATGTAATATACTCTCTCCTCTTCGTTCCCTAGCGGCTCGACATATATCTCCCCAGAAATCCGATCATCAGCCATATATAGGACACGATCCCATTTCAAAATCAGTGGAATTTCCAAGCAGCCCCCCATCTTCATAGCGATAGGCTATATTGATTAACTCCTTCCCCCTGTTGAGAAAAGAGAGGACAGGTTAGTAGTACCCGGCGGTACTGAAGCGCGCAAATCCTAGTGACCACTGTTAGGCTAGAGGGCAGCTCATGCAACAGGCCAAGCATTCTCTTCATACCACTTACAGAGTTGCAAGACCCCAGCTGGCAATTGCATTCTTGTATTATTGTTTCCCCTACAAAATCATGGATACTATTCTGTATGTCGTGGTCACAAATACTCGGGGTTCATTCCCCCCTATGGATATTTGAATAGCCAACTAACATAATTAATGTGGCTAATAATTCAAAACTTTCGTCTCAAAATGAGCGAACTATTTCATGATGCGCCAGGTCTCCCTAAGGTGCCAATGAGCTTCCCACCTAGCTCAAGTGGGTTAACGAATTATATGAAAAATTTGTGGAAAAAACAAAAGCCCTAGGATCATGTGAAGGGTTTTAAAGTAGGAAAACTATTGATACATGAATTGATTGAATACGGATGCCAATGGTCTATAAATGTACACGTATATATCCAAAATGGAAATAAAAAAAAATTAAAAAATAATAATGAAAGCCCACAAAATGAGCAACAAGAAGAAAAAAATGGAAGCACAGATGTAAAATCTCTAATAATCTATTGTACAGACGACCATAGCTCCCACCTCATCCCTCGACATTTTCACTTCCATAACCCCAAATCAGTAATTCAACTCCACATTCCACCTCTCAACCATTTTCTCCCCTCCTCTCCCCTTCACCCAATTCTCCAACCATCTCCTCTCGACTACCTCCGCCTCCCCTTCCTTCAACCCAACGGAAATATCCACCCCACCCCTTTCCTCCACCGCAATCCTGACCTCATCCGCACTCATCCCCTCAACCCCGCCATTTTTCACAATCAACCAATCATCCACCTCAAGATACCTCATCCACCTCCTCAACCTCGGCCGATAAATCTGATTAACAACTTCCGCCTTCAAAAAACCTGGTAAAAACGAAGCACCAGCCAACTCATGACCCCGGCTGAGCCTGAAAACCGCACACGCCCTCAACACCCCCGCCGTCGACGCATGGTTAATCAACCCATTAATATCAACCGTAGGTGGTATCGCCGTCGCATTAAGCAGTACATCCAGATTCGCAATGGCATTCTCTTTTACACTTTTCCCACCAGCACCACCAGCCGCACCATCCGCAGCCGCAGCCGCAGCCGCAGCAGCCATAGCCCCATCCACCTCTGCCGCCCTAACAGCCTTCTCTTTCCTTAAACAAGCCTTAACCCGCTCCTTCTCCACCTGCCTCGGCACCCGGCACGTAAACGGCGTGACCAAATTGCCTAGCGCCAGCACCACAAACGGCGTCATCTCCCCGCACAGTAGCAAAATGAGCGAAAACGGAATCATGCGACGCACATCATAAGCCGAGCGGCGGATGAGCTGGAACTCGCTGCGAGAGACATTATTCGCATACTGTCGCAGAATGGTAGCATTGTTGATGTGTTTGACAGCGTAGACGGCCGGGGGTGGAGAGGTGGGAAAAATTAGGGAGAGGCCTAGCCGTCGGCGGAGGGGCACGGAGGCGCGGTAGTTATAGAAGACGTTTTTGAGGCCCGTTTTGTAGAAGGATAGGTAAGCTTTGCCGAGGGTGAAGTAGTATTTCGCTTTGCTGACGGTAGGGTCCTTTGCGGGGAGGGCGATGGGGGCTGGGAGTGTGGATGTTGGAGGGTTTAATCGTGAGGTTATGGTGACGGGTTGGACTGTGGCGGCTGTGGTTGACGTGGAGGTGGTGGGAGGTGGTTTTTGGCGGTTGGGCGTACTGGAGAAATAGGCAATGCTGGTTCCATTGCCGCTGAGGGGAGGGAGAAAGTGGCTATGTTGTATTCTTTGGCGGAGGGGAGTGTGTGATGGCCGTGGAACCCTACGAACGGAGAGGGATCCCGCTGGGAAGATACCTGCAGCAGCGCGAAGGCCTCGGGGTGAGTTAACTAGCATCGCATGAAGAAGGAGAAGGGATATTTATGCAAAGAAAAGAAGAGAGAAGAAAAGAATGACAATCAATAACGAAAGCCAGAATAGAAAATAGTTCTCCTTTTTGTTGTAGTTCTGCACCGTGAAACGGTTGGAATTCTTTTCAAATTGGAAACGTCGTCGGAAAAAAAAAAGGTAATTTGTTAGTAAGCAGGCCCCAAGCGCAACTGAACTTAATCAAAATACTGATATCAAGACAAACACCGGGGAAAATTGACAAAACCTCAAGATTTGATATGAAATTTCATTTTTTTAAAAAAAAACTATCATAAAAACTACTAGCAGCGAGCAGAAGACAAAAACTTTGCTTGCCCAATAAGATAGAAGAGCGATTGTACGGGTTTGGAGGAGGGGAGAACGGCAGAACTTACAAAAAGAGGGGAAAAATGAAAAACGGGGGCAAAAACAAAAAAAACGAGAAGAGACCAAAAAAAGAAGAAGAAGAAGATAAGCATCTCGGTCACCATTAAAGTCATCGCTGCCCTTTCCTGCCTCCTGTCAGTTGTCACAGGTGGTTCTACAGCTCCCGTCACCTCCTTTCATTCAAATCTACCGCACATCAAATTCCCTCGTAAGGGCAGCTGCCTTGTCATCCGACCACAAGAAACACAGCATTAGCCCGCTCACGGCGTCACCCACATATCCCAATACGTTTGCGCGCCATAGTTAAAACACCCGAAAAGACACATACATTAAAAATGCAAAAGAACGGGGCGAAGAATATGTAGGGAAAATATTAAACAAAAAAAACAAGATCATTAAGATTTCAGGTTGGCTTGAGTTGTTCGTTTTTCTGCTTTTTCATATCGCAAAAAGAAGTAGAAAAGGGAAAATCAAAGAGGGAAATAAGGAAGGGAAGGGAGGGAAGGAAAGTGTTACATCAAGCGAAGTACACGTGTAAAATAATCAAAAGCAGCCGACCTGCCTCCAGGAGAAAAATATTTATTTCTGTGCTAACTTCTGAGCTTCGGTGGAAAATTCCTGGTCGCTGGCATCAAGTATATCGTATTCTTCATCAGTCAGGAAATCGTCATCAGCCGAATTCTCATCAAGAGTGAGGCTCTCAACGTCATCTGCCAAATTATGATTCTCAGAAAGCTCGTCGGTCGTGGTAACGGTTGGAGAGGCAGATTTATGGACGCTCGCAGCAGGGGACTCTGTTTCCAACTTGGGGAATATCATTACGCTCTCAGATTGGGACTGCCCCTGAAACATGTCTTCATCTCCGGCTTCGGTGCGTGATTCGACGCCCGGTTCTTCTGCTTCGACAGAAGGCTGGTTGTTGTCTGGTGTCTGCGGTGGGAGCGTCTCTTCTGGGTCTTCAACAGATGCGCGAACGTCGACATCGCACCATAACTTGTGACCAAAAGCAAGCCCCTCTGGTGTCTTGAGGCGCCAGTATGAAATCGCCCTGCCTTCGCGCTGAGGAGTCTTTAGTTCGATGGTAAAGTCAGCAGAACTAAATGGGAGCACAGGGGCCGTGAGCTCTTCGGTCTCCATTGCGGAAACTAAGTTACTGAGGCTGGATGGATGGTTGGTGTCAATGTTGAACATGCTGTCGCCTCCAACAAAGCGAACGCTGCATCCCTTTGGCCATGGGGCAGGGCCAGGATTGTACAGGGTCCATGTTTGAGTAATTGTTTTGCCGGGAGCAAGACGCGACCCATCAGGAACCGTGTCCCGAACGAAAAGTGCATGAAGGTCCGAAGGTGAAGAACTTGGCTCTGTTTTAGTGGTTGTAACATCTGCTCGAACGCTTGGTGTTGCAGCAGTTGTATCTGCCTCACTCATGTTGTCAGTGTCAGCTTTCTCAGTCTGCACCTGAGTGGCAGCATTTGATTTGGATGGCGCTACGGTCTCGGTCGAAGTTGACTTCGTAGCTGGTCGATCACCAAGGGTGGAATCACATTCCCTACTGCAGCCAGTTTCATTAAAGGTAGTGACCGTGGCATGGCGAACAGGGGTTTTGAATTTGATCAAAGGATGTGTGCGGTTGTGGGTATTGTCGGGATGAGCTTCACAATTCCCGCAGAAATCAGTATCATGGCAGACAGCACACTTGTAGCGAACTCCTCTGATATAGGCGAGCTTAGGCGGCGCAGAGCACAGAGGCCCATCGCAGATAACCCCATAGTGAGTTTGGAGATAATCATGTGGCTCTGGAATAGGAGTATAGAGGGGAGCAAAACGATGACCAGGGTGGAATTCAGAGGCACTCCTGATACAGTCAGAACAATAGTCCCAGTCTGGACAATTGAGACACTTGTGACGGACGCCTTTTATAGACTGCACGATATTAGCATTTCCAAACTCAAGCACGAAAGGCTGGGGAATGGCCTAGGATATAAGAAGCTGACCTTATTGCATCCGTCACAGATTGCAGCATGGTAACGTCCACGTCCAGGCTGGCAAGTGGACATGACGAGGCTCTTCGACTGGAACTCGCCATCGACAATAAGGGAGAAAGAGTGTCCAGGATGGTGACCATGTCTGTCCTCAAGAAGACAAGTGAAGCACATGTCATAGTCTGGGCAGTCCTGGCAGGTAACCAGTTCCTTCTCATTAAAATCTTCAATTATACAATCGTTAGCAAACAGGACCAAGTAATTTCTGTCAAGATCAAATAGGTTTTGGGTAACGTACATCTAAAGCATGCATTACAGGTCCGCTCTCCAAGCTTAGTCTCATCATCCTCCATCGAAATAGTATGTTCTTCAGCAGTTCTGAGTTCTTCTTGGAGTTCGGACTTGGGGACCTGTCTCGGGGCAATGGTCTCGGTAACATTGTACTTAATTCTTCCATCATTGACAGTACGCTTGATCAACCAGTGCCCTTCACCAGGACAGAGGACACCTGCATCGACACATTTCTGGCATAGATCATAATCGCCGTCATCGCAGATGCTGCAATGATAGTGAGCATCAGGCACAGCTTTGCCACAGTTATTGCAGTCGATGCAGATCGGTGACAGCTGAGCGACATTGGGACCAACACTGGGTTTGACTCCAGAAGTTAAGGCAGGATTCGATTGCACTAACTCTGTCTCCTGTTGGGGAAGTGCTTGGGTCTGTGACTTGTTATCGCCTTCAACCGGGCTCTCTTCCGGAACGCTTGGGAACATGGAGGCGTTCAAAGGAGGCCGTGCAGGAACTACAGGTGGAGGATACTCATTTTGATTAATGAGCCCACCGATGGGATCCCGTAGAACAGTATCGAGGTAGCTACATCGCTGCAGGGGTTCAACTGGTTGGGCATTTGTGCTCTGGGGAAGTTCAGATAGTTGTTGGACGGCAGGTTCAGAATTCCGAGCCACAGTGACCTTAATTCGAAGCTTCAATTTAGCTTTAGCAGCACGATAGAGTTGTTTGTATACAGAAATATTCTGGCTGTCGAGGATCACATAGGATCCAGCACTATCTGAGTAGCGTTCGAGGGTGACATTGGCATTATCAGGGATCGTTAGCACTTGGCGAATCTAGAGGAATTGAGGTCAGATCCAAGAAGATTAGCAATAACCTCAACAACTTTTTTTTTAAAAAAAATATAAGTTCATCGAGATTTCCAACAAGGAGGATACGCAAAGACATAAATATAGAAAATAATAACCCTCCTTTTAGAATGAACAACGGGAGGAGGAAGATAAACGAAGACAGCATACCTTCTGTGGCAAAGAGTAGGCACCAAGATCTCGCAAGGGCAGCTTGAAACGTCGAGTGTAGCCCTCAAAGAGGATTTTGATGGAAATGAGGGTGTCAGGGCCTACAGGAGTCGACTGAGAAGCTGGGAACGGAGCAGCCATGATTATGGCATATGTAGATGGATGGGTTGAGGGGAAACTAGCTTGGGGTTGTTTGATGATGGGAGTTCAAATGCAGCAGGGTAGATAAGCAACTGTACCAACGGCGGTAAACTAAATAGAGAAACGAGACACAGCAAGCACAGAAAACTTAGTAAGGTAGGCAAGTGGACGAAGAGAGAAGAAAACAGGGCAGTAGCCGGTTCAAGGGGATGGGTGGAGGAAGACACAGAGAGGATAGAGGGATGGAGTTGAGATGAGGTTGAGGTAAAGAGTGGTAGTTGAGAGTGGTGAAGGTGAGGGAGAGAGAGGTGAGGAGAGGAAATTCCCCGGCAATTGGCTGGCTGCTTGGCGAGAGCTCTGGCCGGACGCTGCGGGACTTGGTCGTCTTTTTGGTACGTATTGGTATTTACGGTTAGAGGTGCGTAATATGCTCCCCTTTTTGCCTTTTGGTGCACGCAGTTGGCTGCATACTTCCGGATTGGGGCTGGTTGGACTGACTCAGCGGTGCGGGCTTGATACCACCCTAGTCCTTTTACGGTGTGGTGTCTTTTTTAAAGAGGACTTTCAACCAACCACGACGCATTTGCTGCCTGGTTGAATGATATCATTTTTGATCATATGCGTTTCGAGGCTGTTAGTCCGTATTGAAGCACTACCACTTTCAACCAGGCCAAAAGGAATATACTGTACAGTACGGAGTACGGAGTACATACATAACATACTCCGTACCCACTACCCCAGGTTTGGCCCCAGTCTACGGAATGGAGGAGCTGTACCAGTTACGGAGTACTCTGTACGGAGTACGGAGTACACCTTCGCCAGATTAAAGCTAGAGCAGTGATCATCCCTCACCGCCTACAAAGAAGAAGACACAGTACGACATTCCCTCACATGATACTCAGCTTTACAGCCTTGTTACCGTCACAAAAATACCGCTGCTGTAAATACTTTGCCTACTGCAGGCAGACGCCAAACGACGAACGTCCTACGTCCTCGGGTAAGCTCAAAACACGACATCCAACCAAATATCGAAGGAACCCAAGAACATGCTACGCAATAAGCTGTACGGAGTACGGAGTAGAGGCGATTATTATTGTTAGACTAAGTTTGAGAAAACTCAGTTTCATTAATCAATCAGATCTCAATTCCAACCCTCCATCTGTTGTTGTAGTCTATCTACTAGTATTATGTAATGCTTGCTACATACGCTGGTTCGAGCCTTGAGGAGTGTTATCCGTTCAATTTACAAACATATATTCTGCGTTCCCTAGCTCTTCATGCTGCCACTGGGGAGTTGATATCTACAGCAAGCGGAACTAACCAAGAACAGGAAGGAGGGCGAGAGGTTGGGGGATAGGATAACAAATAAAACGGAAAGTTATTGCCTACGCTGACCTAAAAAGTGGCGGAACAAGTTCACCAATGAAGAAAATGAACAAGTTTGGATTTTATTGCATATTCAGGAAAGTTCTACGGAGTACACATGGAATTGAACGCTGATATGCTGACAAATTAACCAAGTTAATCTTTACAATGATGAATAGGGAACTTGTACAAAATTCCCCGGGTACTATCTTGTGGGAAAACCATTGGGCCAAAAGGATCACTCATCCCTTCAGGGGGGCCGCCGGGGCCCACAAGAATTGATCCTGACACACCTTCTAAAATGAAGTGGCACACACACGAATTTTTATTCTCAAATTCTAAGAAGAGACAGTATCTTCTGAAGAGAGTATTATCTTTTTGGAAAAAAATTTTGAGGCTCGCCAGGACGAATGGTGTGCGGTAGCAAGCATAGCTAGGCTAAATGCCTCTATCTCAACCCGTCGAAACAACCGGATGAGTGGATTGGCGAAGAGAGGAGATCGTAGGAGGAAGATGGACAAAATTCTGATGAACGAAGATTTAAAGAGAAAGGTGAATAATGTCATTCTCAAGAGGTTCAGCCACGAATGAGTGTCATATTAATTATCAAGACGAAAACTCTACAAATCGAATTCATGCTGCTTCGATCTCTTTTCTCAGAGATTGTAATAACAGCTGTTTATCTCGCTAATCATATTTCTATAAGACTTCTTGATTGAAGAGCGCCTCTATGAGCTTTAGAAAAATATTTGAAGCTCTCATCTAAAACGAGTGATTAGAATGAGGGACGCTATTTTCAATGAAAATAAGAAGTTCAATTCGGACGATTCACACATCGAAAGGCAGTTGTTTACAGGACTGAGTAACTCAAGAGATTGAGTTCATGGGTATACTATCCGGAGGAAGAATGATCTTAATGATCAATTAAACCCGCAAATTATTGTGGATTTAAAATAGTCAACTCTTAACATTCGTGGCCATGTAGGAACTAGACGCGCGAATGTAAATGTTCACTTTAGCATCTCTACTCAGGCGCATACGGATCACACTGTCTCGACTCTCTAATCGTTCGCAGAGCATAAGTCCCGGAGCAGCCGATATTAGTACCGATTTCACTGAAGCAAATATTATAGAAAGCGGCCGCAGGATGAGAACTCGCAGAAATTCCCACCTCCACACGGGTATAGGCCAAAGTTTATTCTTAAAATATGATTAATGCCGCATTCGCCTCTGCCACTGCCACTGCCACTGGAACTGCTACGATATCCTCCTGGAATTCATCCTTCTCAGCTCCCAGACCCGCCCAATAACTGGCGAGAACTGGAAAAACCCCCATGTCGTTAAGATTTTATATGAACGCTGCTAAGCGGGAGTGGAACAACATAACTCTGCTGGTTATTTCAAACCTAGGCGAAGCTTCAAGCATCCGCTTTTCTGTCCCTAATCTCGCAAAATATTTTCAGCATTACTGAACTAGAAATGTCCTCACATATCAAAATAAAAACCATATATGCTTCGTCATAGGAGCATAATCCTGAAATTCCTTCGAACAAAGTGGCTGGAGAGGATCAACCGTTGACGCTAGCACTCTTACTCATCCCGATCCCAACCGCAGCGGTAGCTCCAGCATCCACAGGAAGCACAACTCCTGTAATCCATCGGGCGTGCGGGCCAGCAAGGAACACTACTGCGCCGGCAGCATCCCAACCGTTCCCCTCAGTCCCAAGTAAACTTCTTTTTCGCCTGGCCTCTCTAGCCTCTTCTGTCATCCCTCGACCATACATCATGGGCGTATATAACATCTGAATGAAATCCCTTTCGGTCAGCCAAAACTGGTTGGGTACTTCCAAAATACTCTTTCAAACACAATCATACTGGTTCACAAAACATACCCCAGGACAGACACAATTAACCCTAATTCCATCCGCTGCATGATGCGCCGCCATTGCTCTCGTCATATTAACCACCGCCCCTTTAGCGGTAGGATATAGCAAATGTGGCGTCCCGCCCTTTAAACCGGCCACACTACCCATATTCACAATATTACCTTTCACCTCCCCTTCATTCCTCCTCATGGCCGGAATAGCATATTTGCTCATCTGCACCATACTAGAAACATTAATCTCCAATCCCTTCGCCCACTCTGCCATATCAACCTCAATCGCCGTGCCCGCGGCACCCCCAATGCCGACATTATTCACTAAGATGTCTAGCCGGCCAAACGACTTGACCGCTAACTCCACTGCAGCTTCACAGTCATCTGCGCAAGTTACATCGGCTTTGAATGCTATTGCTTTTCCCCGATTGGGTTTCGAGGCGATCATTTCGACTGTTTTGGATGCCCAGTCTAGATTTCGGTCGAGACATACGACGTTGCAGCCATCGTGGGCGAGGAGGATGGAGATGGCGCGGCCGTTGCCAATACCGTCGTCAAGGCAGCCCGCCCCCGTGACGATGGCTATCTTGCCAGTTAGAGAGCGGGACGGGGGGTCTGAAGATATTGCAGGGTCGGCCATGGTTATGTGTAAATGCGGGTGTTGTAGTGGGGCCAAAGTGGACAATATCAGCCTACTCCGCCCAAAATAGCGTATGACTTGGTACGCTTTTAAATTAAATATCAAAAAGTAATGTACACTTTTGTGGACTAATAAATAATATCCGATGACTACTTGAGTATTTGATGTTCAAATGGTAAACTAAGATGGTGGTTTGGAAGCCTTCTAGAGGGGCATTCGGCATTCGGCATAAAAATAGCCGATTCCGGAAGATAAGCTTTCGGTGGTTGATTTGCTCATCCTTCGGCGTTGGCAATGGGCATCGGGCATGTAACAGGGTATTTATTATGTTGGAAAAACTACCACGTTAGGTTATTGTGTTGTTGACGGGAGACCTGGTTAAGAGAGATACTTTGAGGTAGTTTCTTTCTTCCTCAGCCTGGCTTTCAGCTCATGTCAAAAATATTGCTTGAGAGGCGAAAAATTACCCCAGCAAATGAATACTCATTTTGATTCCTTCTTCAGTACATTCAGTCAAACAAGCACGGAAACCTGCTCTCTATGAAGTCTGAGCAGGTTAGGTATATTGTTATTAGAGAGATATTAATAGTGAGTCTACTCAAAAACTATAACTAGTAGGTGATAAGTCACGCTTCCAGATATCTCCATGTTGGCACTTCTTTGAATACTACTAGTATCAACATCTTGTAAAATACTTGGCATTCTCCAAGTTCTAGTAGCTAACAATAGGTGGCTCGCCGATGAGGGTGTAAAACTGCTAACTTACTGCTAGTTTACAGTTCGTGGGGGCTAGTAAGTAGTAGTATTAAAGAGGTAGTACCTTTATTTTTACAGTTAACAATTTATTGCCAAGATCATTAAAAAAAGCGAGGTACATGAAACCAAATTCACAAAATCAATGTATTCACACTATTGATGCGGGAGAAGTTCAACCCGGCTTCTCACATCTTCAAGGAAATCCGCTCTCCAATTGACACCATTGACATTTGACAAAAACACCATCCTGTCTCTTCTTAACATGAACGAAAACGCCACTTGATCTAGTCAAGGAAAACATCATCTCCTCTCTTCTTCTTGTCAACAAGAACACCATCCTCTCTCTTGTCAACAAGAACACCATCCTCTCTCTTGTCAACAAGAACACCATCCTCTCTCTTATCAATGAGAACATCATCACCTCTCTTATCAACTAAAACACCATCACCTCTCTTCTTTTTCTTGTCAAGACCATCACCTCTCTTATCAACTAGAACACCATCACCTCTCTTCTTTTTCTTGTCAAGACCATCCTCTCTCTTGTCAACTAGAACACCATCACCTCTCTTCTTTTTCTTGTCAAGACCATCCTCTCTCT